>LKNJ01001081.1:46496-62406 GCA_002120245.1 Maccullochella peelii | reverse complement strand
CCATGTTGTTGTGACTGATAAGTTCCCTAGAATCCTCAAGTTAAAGTAAAGAAGTCATGTGATGTATCATGGTCTGAAGATGTTTTACTCAACCATTGCGTGCAGCAAGAATGCTTTCTTACACCATGACAATTAACATTTACCCTTGTTTATGTACTGTATATACATACAGTATATGGTATAGGGCTTAAATGCAGATGTGATGATCTGCATACAGTCCATCCCAGTCATAGCTATCGCTACTATTTCTTAAGGAAGAACCCATTTTCTAATACCCTATTTCATCTTTTTTTTTTTTTAAAGCAGGCCATTTAGTGTGTCAAGAAAAATCATCATAATCGTTCACCCATTTCACCGTGCTCATTTGTGTGGATGTCTTTCACTGTGATGTCTTTATTCACTGTCCAAAATAGAATATGATGATTATTCAGCCTCCCATGCACTAATCGGCTATCACACTGCAAGCTATTCTATATAATGTCTCCTTTTTTATCGCTGCCTGTCTCTCTCTGTGTTTGCCTCTCTCTCCTTTTCACCCAGATGTCCTTACTAGAACAGGGACTGTTGGCATAGGCACAGTCTGTGTGCTGGTGTGTGTGATGCGTCTGAGTAAACTGGGCGAGGGCTAAACAGAGATATGACTTCAGACAAGTCAGCAGGGTGGGAACATTTTGAACAGTTTATCTAGCCTCTCAGACGCAGTCCAGAATGTCTGTTTAATCAATACTCTCTGTGTTCTGGTCGGGGGTCTCTCTTTTCTCCTTCAGCCTCTCCCTCTCTATCCTCCTTTGAATGGTTTCACCTCCCCCATGCTCCCTTTCTCATGCCCTCACTCCCTCCCTCTCCTCTGTGTCTACAGAGTGCCATAGAGTCTCTATTTGGGGCCTCACTGACAGGAGTGGCATACTCCCTCTTCGCAGGCCAGCCCCTCACTATTCTTGGCAGCACAGGCCCTGTTTTAGTGTTTGAGAAGATCCTCTTCAAGTTCTGCAAGTAAGTTCAAGCAAGTTGGCTTTTGCTGTGACATGATGAAATAGTGAAAATATTGATAATACTAAATGGTCTGCATAGTTTACAGCACTTTGTTTTAAAGTTCATTGATTTTCTTATGGATTCCAATAGTCCTAATTGTCCCTCATGTGCATGTGTATACCTGTATCCATTCTCCTCCATGTCATCTTTGTCCATCTTTCCCAGTGACTACGGCCTGTCCTACCTGTCGCTGCGGACCAGCATTGGTCTGTGGACAGCCTTCCTGTGTCTGGTCCTGGTGGCCACAGATGCTAGCTCCCTGGTCTGCTACATCACCCGATTCACAGAGGAGGCCTTCGCTGCGCTCATCTGCATCATCTTCATCTACGAGGCTCTAGAGAAGCTCTTTCACCTGGGAGAACACTACCCTGTCAACATGCACAACAACTTGGACAACCTTACCCTGTATTCGTGAGTACTGAGATTTCAGTTACTTTAATTTGATTTAAATCTCATATTTTTCTTTTTTTTTTTAGTTGGTCTGTTGTTTAAAGAATTAGTAGAATAAACTACGAAATTCCTAGATAACTAATATTATATGGAGCTGAGCTTACCATTATCAAGTTACAGGTATTAATATGCATTCATACATTGGTATTCTTGCAATATTTTTGTACAGGTTACATTATATTTAGTTGTTCAGTTACAAGAAATTGGGAGCTCTTATTGTGAAGAAACAGGGAGCTTTGTTGTTTTTGTGCATCAAGCTAGTTGCGAACATGGCCATTGGAACTAGAGTAGTAGTCTAGTAACTTAAAACAAAGTTAGCACAACCGTTTGAGCTAACCGGTCCTCTGGGGAAAACCCTGAAATCCTGTTTGGATGTTTAAATATGTCATTTGTCCTTTTGTAGGCAGACGTCTCTAGTAGACCCCAACTAAGAGCCAAGGTTAACCATCTCCAGAAACCAAGAAACTTACTATATATGTTTTTGTGTGACTCCATAAGTGATTTATGTTTATGTTCAGCATATTCATATATAGTTTAATTATGAATATTATTTATTCAGTAATACATTCGTCAATGATTATTTTTAATAATTTGTTAACAGATAATCATTACTACTGTGTGTACACACTTCTCGTGTTGCTGAAAACTGTTATATGCTAGCAGATGCTAGCAGTTTTCCTGCACCCTATGTTTTTAATTAACTTTTAAAAGAACCCAACTCTTTTTCACCTTAAGATAAGCATAAATACTTTGCTTAGCATTTGTTCTCTTGTCCCCAGGTGTCAGTGCTCTCCACCAGCCAATTCCTCAGATCAGCTCATGCTGGAGTGGAACCAGACAGGATACAGCCCAGACTCTATCCCATGGAGCAGCCTCAATGTTTCAGTGAGACCAGCGCACAGTGAATCATAGTCAATCATCATGTGTTATCACATTAACCCTAATGCAACAACTGCAACTACTTCTACCACTTCTATAACCATAACTAGGCTGCCAAAAACCTGCTACCAACACTACTGTCAGTACTGGAACAGCTTGTCAAAATTCAAATTACAGTACTAATCTAATATTCCTTTTTCTCTAGATGTGTAAAAAACTCCATGGGGAGTTTGTGGGTCCTGCCTGCAGTCATCATGGGCCCTACATCCCAGATGTTCTCTTCTGGTCCATCATCCTCTTCTTCACCACCTTCTTCCTGTCTTCCTTCCTTAAGCAGTTCAAGACAGAGAGATATTTTCACACCAAGGTGAGATGTTTGCTAGATTTGTTATATGCACTGTTGTTCCACTACTGTTAACACCACAAACATGGCTTTTAACAACATAAAGTACAATAACGTTTGATATTACTGGTTAGAATATAAATATCAATAAATTAACATCTGAATAGGGTCTGTTATCACTTTGGTGTTCTGTGTAGGCAGGTGCTGGTATTGTCTGAATTGCTGTGCTTTTACTGTTGACACAAATGTAATTATTACTTTGGTAGATCTCAACAGTGACCTGAAGTAAAAGACTGTGGTTGTACTGGAGGAGCTTCTATTTGTGGCTGTGTGTGTGTATGAGTAAATATAACTGTGTTGCTTGTATGTTGTGTAGGTGCGGTCCACTATCAGCGACTTTGCTGTGTTTATAACCATCATGGTCATGGTGATGGTGGACTATCTAATGGGGATCCCCTCTCCTAAACTTAATGTCCCTGACCGCTTTGAGGTAGGCATCTATTCCAGCATGTCTTCCCATCTTTATGCATGAATGTTCAAATGACAAGGTGACATCATATATTACATTCTCTGTAAGGTTATTATTTTATAAGCAAAGGTGTTGATGTAGTACTTGTAAACAAATGAATGTTCAAATCATCAGAAATTCTCAAATAATGAGTTTATACTAACTGTATCCCATCCCTGCCTTTTCCCTGAAGCCAACTTCAAAGAACCGAGGCTGGCTGATGGACCCGTTAGGAGAAAATCCCTGGTGGACACTGCTGGTGGCAGCACTTCCTGCCTTACTCTGCACCATCCTCATCTTTATGGACCAGCAGATCACTGCAGTCATCATAAACCGCAAGGAGCACAAGCTCAAGGTCAGACCTGCCTGTGGAGATATACTTGTGGCGGTTATATCTTATATCTTAGAGTGACACATCATTTTTAAAGTTTTCTGTAGTGGAAGTATGCTAGATGTCTTCTCTGTTTTAGTCTGTGGTGTTTTTACCTTCTTTAATATTCTGCAGTGCAGTTGAACTGTAGCTGTGCAGCATCTAAGACTAATCAGACAATCAAGACCACAAAAGTTCAAATTGTTGGTATACCAAATGTACTATATAATTCGAGTTTTTTGAGAAAGTGGTCCCCCTACTGCAAACTAAAAAATACTGCAGAAGTGAGAAATTGGAAAAAAAAAAAACATCTGGAAAATAACAAATATGCCACAGTGATTGAACATGTCATGTGAACATATAAAGTTACATAAGTTAAACTGCATTTAAGTTTTTGTGTGAAAAACTTAATGTCTGATTGCATTGTTAAAATGAATTGCCATGAAAAATCTGCTGTTGACTGCAGCCTTGGCATTCGACCTGCATAGATTTTGTTTTGTAATACAGAATATGCTGAAAGTCTTAAACTAAACTCTGTTTCTGTGTCACCAATCTGTCTGTTTTGGGTTTTTTTTATTTTCTTTAACTTGTGCCGCCTCCAGCATGCTCTCTTTCTGTCTGAACACTCACTTCTTCTCTCTCCCTACACCTCTCTGTTCCTCTGTAGCTCACTCCTCTCTCACCAGTCCTCTCTCTCCCTTTCTGTCATCCTCAATTATGGTTGAAGCTAACATATTCTCTTGTCTGTACTTCTTCTGTGTTCATCTCACAGAAATGATATAATAATCTCTACACTATAATCTCTTTCAGCTTTTTTCTGAGGTATTTTTATGCCTCAGGGTTCCACCTTGAAAGTCAAACATTTGAAACTCAGTATGGATGGGCACATTACATTTTTTAAAGATTATGCTCCTGAATCTTGTTTTCTGTAATTCTATTTTTACTTAAGGAGTACATTCACTCCACAGGGACAAACACTCATTACTGCTTAGCTGGCTCTCAAACTTACTTGCTGTCTCTTGTGCCCCTGTGTATCCTACAGAAAGGCTGTGGCTATCACCTGGACTTGCTGATAGTGGCCATTATGCTGGGTGTGTGCTCCATTATGGGCCTGCCGTGGTTTGTGGCTGCAACAGTCCTGTCCATCTCCCACGTCAACAGCCTGAAGGTGGAGTCTGGCTGTTCCGCTCCAGGAGAGCAGCCCAAGTTTCTGGGCATCCGGGAGCAGCGAGTCACCGGATTCATGATCTTTGTCCTCATGGGTTGTTCTGTTTTCATGACTTCAGCGCTCAAGGTGAGAAATAACATCCTTAACATTTTAAATCACCCTAAATGAGAAGTTCATCTATGTAGCTAGCATGTGCCGAGGGGGTTATCTATTAAATGTGTGCACACAAATTCTGCCTTCTTAATTTGTTCTGGTGCAACAAATGCTGTGTTAGCCTTTCCTTTAAGTTGAATCATTTATACTTTTTGTTATACTGTCGCTTCACTTCTGCTCTTTACAGTTTATTCCTATGCCAGTCTTGTATGGAGTCTTTCTCTACATGGGTGTCTCTTCCCTCAAAGGCATTCAAGTAAGACTCTACTCTGCTGGTTTTTGAAGATAATATGCCTTTTCATTCTGAACAGAACTGCAGTCATGAGCTGTTAGTAAAGATAAGTTTGCCCCTTGTAGTTCCAAACCTTTGATCGTAATTAAGAACCCTCAAAAGCTTTTTTTCCCCCTTTCCTCGTCATCCCTCATCTTTTCAGTCGTTTTTATTAGCATTTCTTATCTCTCTCACTGAGCCTCTTTCCTCGCATTTTCTCTGTAGTTCTTTGACAGAATCAAGCTGTTCGGCATGCCTGCCAAGCACCAGCCTGATCTGATCTATCTGCGCTACGTGCCGCTGTGGAAGGTCCATATCTTCACCCTAGTGCAGCTCACCTGTTTGGTGTTGCTCTGGGTCATCAAGGCCTCTGCAGCAGCTGTTGTGTTTCCCATGATGGTAATGACCTCAAACCTCAAACCTCAAAGACACAGATTCAGCCTCACCCATTCAAGATATACCACTGTCAATTGTCACAACACAGTAGAGTGTGTTTCAGCTGTAATAGGAGTAGATACAATTTCTATTTTCACCATGAAACATAGTTAATGTTCATTGTGGTGTCAGATGAAAACGATAAATCTGGAATATTTTCTCAGTGTAATAAATGTGTTATTATTCCATTTGACTATATTTTGTGATGTTAAATCTGTGATAATAGATTCCTTGTCTATGTGTGTCCAGGTTCTGGCGCTGGTCTTTATCCGAAAGCTTCTAGACTTTTTCTTCACCAAGAGAGAGCTGAGCTGGCTGGATGACTTGATGCCAGAAAGCAAGAAGAAGAAAGAGGACGACAAGAAAAAGAAAGCGCGTGAAAAGCTGGTAAAACTCATTTCATGTTATGTTTTTTGTTTTTTTTGTTCTTTTATAGTGAAATAACAATGACAAGTTAGACTGTAATTAAAGCAGAAAGATAAGAAATATTTAGTACTTTAACAAAAGGTTGACTTTATCAGCCTTTTCATGTTAAGTGTTTTTGTACTGCAACTTCCAAACTGGAGAAAATCAAAACTGAATCTTCCATAATGTTCAAACTTACAATATAAGAATATTGCTCTGATTTGTTTTGTATGCATATGTGTGCTAGATCAGTAAATGTTCAAAAATACTGTAGTGCCTTTTGTACTTGCAGTCTCACACTGAACTGACAAAAACGTGGACGTGCACTTAAACTGTAATATTACAAAAGGCTTCAAAATCCTCCATTCCTCTCTGAGTTACAGTACATCACAATAACAGTACTCAGTACAGAAAATCAGATTTCAGGTCAGTGTGATAACGCTACAATAGAAGTGGCAGGTCTGGGTGCATAAACGGTGGATATTAATCACATTGCTGTTGGATCTTAAAAATAACAGATATGAAAATGGCCCAACTCGCAATGCCCCAGAGATATGTGTGAAGCCTCACTGCAGTCTTATTTTGTGATTTAGGCTTCCAATGCTGTTTTCATTCAGGAAGAAGAGTCCAGGCTGCAGAACGAAGAGATGGGGCTGAAGGTCAGCTTTGAAGGCTCGAACCGGCTCAGCATCCCAGTGAAGACACTCTCAGGAAAGTGAGTGATACACCCCATAAAGCCCACTTTGATGCCCAATTCTGGGATGAAAAGCAGCTTTTTAATGCAAATGCGTAGTGAGGCATCAAGTGTATTCTATTTGTATTATGCAGTAGTGTATTACACCAACAATCTCATCTTTTCTGGTTATATATTATTATGTTATGATCTGACTCTTATCAAGCAGCAAAATACATTTTTATGTTGGCTTAACATGCTTTATGGACCAAACTTAATGTAAATAGTCCCCAAAAGATTTGACTTCCACCCTAATCAATGCCTTTAAAAACCAGTCCACAAATTTGAAGAAAACATGTAGATGTAGTTATATTAAGTAATAAGCTAGAGCTGTGTAAACACATTTCCTGATGCATTATGTACAACCTGGAATGGTAATTCTGACACTGGCAGTCAGCTGTGTGTTATTATGTCCATCTTGAACAGATCATACAGAATAGGACTAGTGACCCACAGCCTCCCAATGGAAGAAGAGGTAGCAGGGCTGTGTGTCTGATGCAAAACATCTGACCCACATGGCTGCGTTCTAACCCTGCTCACTGATACTCAGACAGTTAGCGCATGGCCTGAACTGTCAGTCCCCAGCTATTTAAAAAAAACAAACACTGGCTTTAAAACACACTGCTTTGTGTGTTGCTGTATTCTCTTTTTATTTCAAGGGTAAATGGTCTGTGATAAAATGTTTGTCTTGTTGAAATAATCTTATCCTTGTCTAACTAATAATGTGTACAAAATCGACTCATAAAATAACTTTTGCCTCTAATGCAAAAGGCCCACATTTCTTGATATATGTTAACATGGATCATGCTGTACTGTCTGGTCAGCCATTTTGTGCTGTTCATTTGTTTTAATCTATATTTATTTGCATGTTTGTGTCTGCTTGTTTGAACTGTCTTGCACTGATCCTCTCCCACTGATTTGATGTCTACATGCTTGTCTTCTTTGTTTTTGTTTTCATGTTTGTGTGTGTGTGTGTGTGTGTGTGTGTGTGTGTTTGCATTTTGGCATGTAGTTCTGATTCTGACCCCTTAGTCGTAAATATCTCTGATGAAATGGCCAAAACTGCAACGTGGAAAGCAGTGAACTCGTGTGCAGAGTCATGTGCCCAACCTGTGAAGCGTAGTGAAAGGTAGCTATGCCATCTCCTGGAGTTTTCCAGAGACCCTGCTCCCAACTGCTTTATATGACCAAATAATGTTGACAAAAAAAAGATAACTTGATGTTATTTGTTAGGGATTAATGTATCTCAAGCAACTTTTAAGACTCTGCAAGATTATTTTCATACTGTAGTGAAATCAACTGAAGCAGCCTGGAAGGCAGGATATCAGTTTAATATTTGAAGAAGGACTTTGAAAATGTAAATTAAATTAAATCAAAATTGTTATGGTACTTTTAGTTATAAGTCCATAGAAAATACAGTGTTGGGTATCAGTCTAAATCTGTACAAGCAAAGATAAGGCTTCATTCTAGTCTCATTTAGCTCATAAATGCTGTTAATTTGAGTATGTTGAAAGGAATACTTTTATTACAGTTGTCAAGTTGACAAGTTCTATCTAGAATTGTCCCAATTAAGAGTTGCAGATTTCAACAGTCCTTACATAAGCCCTGTCATCAACAAAGGTGTAGTGTAGGTGGTAAAATCTCATCTAGTATAATTGAGCACTATTACTCCTCTACCTGACATAATCTCACATTTGCAGTTGCTCTCCTCCCTTAGGCACACCATACATTTTCACAAGCCCTCATCTTGTCTCTGTCTTCTTCCTCTTTGTATAACAGCCAGGAGAAGGTGGCGTGCGTTAGAATCGACGTCAGCCCAGAAACACCAGCAGGGGTTTCCACTACCGAGACCTTCCTGTGATAAAGGGAGGCCCTCCTACCCTCCTGATACCTTCTCCCACACAACTCCATCTTAGTGGCAAAGGGGGCATAGAACTGGAGCAGCACAACCTGCCTGCCAGGTTCCCTTCTTCAGGGCAGCAGGCGAGCTCCCCCAGGGCTGTGAGTCCTACTCCACTCAAGTCTTGAAGTGTGCAGCACATGTACAAATGGCTGCCATGGTGTACTGTAGAGTGCACACTGAGGAATGAAGGAATTCTGCTGTTACTGCCCACCGACGGTCACTGTTTAGGAACTCTCTCAATCTAGCAATTTGTCCTTCACTAAAACCACAGATGCCAAAGGAACGGCCCTCACTGGTGGGGATCTTGGACTGCGTGAATTGAATTTTACTTTTAACCCACTGTATATTTTTATTTAAATTTTACTGTTGTTGTTTTAGCTGGTCACAGTACTGTACGTTTTGTTTTCTTTGTAGCTCATGCATCATGAGCTGTCCTGCACTGTTTGTTTCCATGTATTTTAACCTAACTAAACCTAACTAAACCAGCTTCAAAACTTATTTGATTAAAACCATTCAGGTACTATAAGTGCCAGCTGATTCTATTTCATAATTAGTCTGGCACAGTAAATGACACAAACCAAAACAGAGGTACATTCAGACAGATACTACTACTACTACTACTACTACTACAACAACACCACACTACTACTGTATACATCTTTTTAGAATTTGCTCATGACTCATCCCTCCTGTCTGCAGAGGGACACTCAGTATTGATATTGCTGCTCATAAGTCGTCATCAGTTGTTTTCACTGTAAACCTCACTGTTCACATTGTATGTGATGTTATAGAAATATCATTATGTATGTATGTATGTATACTGTGATCTTTTCATTAGTAACATTATAGAAAACCTACTTCAGAGGCCATATGAAGTCTGTACTGTACAGTAAGCACTTTGCCAGTATAGTTTCTTACCTTAAATGGATTCTAGTGTGTTAATAAAAAGGTTACTTCTCCTTCCACCGTATATATAGAGCTGTTGTTCAAATGTCAGTTAAACAACTCAGGAATCTTGAACGATTTCTGACTGTGGTCACTTGATATTTTTGTCACAAGGCAGTGTTAATTAACTGTATTCGTCGCTGGTATCACAACTATTTTAATAAAAGCTGTAAATCATAAAATATAGTAAGGTGCAAAATATAAAAGAAAATATTCCTGACCCCAGTTAGTTGCACCTGTTTTTATACTGTATGTTTTCTTGTTGGTAATTTTGTGTGTGTGTGTGTGTGTGTGTGTGTGTGTGTGTGTGTGTGTGTGTGTGTGTGTGTGTGTGTGTGTGTGGAAAAGCAAATTTGGTATGTTCAGCATTGCAAATCATTTTATGCAAATTATTTCTACAGTAAATGTAAAAACTATTATATTCTATGAAGTTGTTCATATTTTGCTAAGTGCAGTCCTGTTTTAGCAATAAGTATTCCATACTGTGCAATGTATGGACTCATGAGCCTAGCTAATATTCAGGCAAGGAATAATTTGTGAAATGATTTTTGTGTCTCTTTCATCAGCTCCATCTGTGTGTAGCTAGAGTGACTATACGGACAATAGCTTATGTGCCTTGTCGAAGCTCTTTGTGTGCGAGTCTCGTACTGATCATTTTAAGTGTTTGGAACAGATGTACAGGTACACACACGGTGGCACACAAATGCCAAAGACGGACCATTATTTCTTAACAAGAGGGAACCAGTGCACAGCTCATTTGCAGAAGCTTACGTGTGTCGTAGTGTTATCTCACGTCTGTGTGAAAGTCATAGCCTGAGCCACCGACTCAAACGATGTAACTCAATTTATCTTCCATTTACAAATGTATCCCTAAATACTGTTTCTGTGTGTGTGTTCGACTGTCACGGCTCTAGTATTTGCTCACGACGTAAAAGCTCTGTAATCAATATTAATGTTTTTTGTTTGATCAGCGAATGTCAAATGATTGTATACCCTAAACATCAAAAATGAAGTCAGTGACATTTTGCCAAACATCTATTTTCTAAAAATCGTAAATTTTAATTCAGTCACAAGTTATTTCTTTACACATATGGACCATTTGATATAAGAAATGTGAGTTGTCCAATCAGTGGAATCATCATAACAGAGTGAACATCCACCAACCTACTTGTAATTTCATAAAGTTGTTTATTTGGATGAAAAATACCCTATTTTCACATGACATAAGTTTCAATATAAATATATATATATATGTACGTTTTAGAGGTGGAAAAACTGTGTGAACAACAAACAGGTGGAGATTTTACCCTCCATCACTCCCAGCATCACTAAGTAAAATGCATTTGTTCTGATGCACAGACACACAACATCAGTGAAGCACATAGCATCCTGTTGTTAGCTTGAATAATGACTTTCCTGTCATTGCCGAATGGTGCAAAGCAATAAAAGTGAATACATGGTGATTTTCTTCTGTCTTAATTTAAATCACACCGTGAGCTTTATAGGAGGTGATGCTCATACTTGAGTCTTGAGTGTTTGGTAGTTCTCAGGTGGTGAAGAAGTGAGCTACAGAGTGCACACTTTTTTCTTTTGGCCTGCTTATCGCGAATATATCAGTATCAGATGTCAGCTAATGAGTAATAAGACACTGAAATACAGAAAAAGTTCCTTTTTTTCAACTGCAAAATGACCCCCTCAGTACATTATCTTGGTCAGAATTCTTTAATAACCAATTTAAAGGGGTCCTTATCAGAAATGAAAGAAAAAAAGGAAGTATTGGCCTATATTTCGTCATCTGATCTTGCAAACACTTAAATATTGATACTGGTGTTGGTTGAACTATAGTATGTACTGATGGGGTCCTTAAGTATAAAAGAGGAAAATGTTACTGTCAAGAAATAATGTGGAGGTTTTGTCCCATTTCTGCCTGTGGGTGTTTTTAACGTTAAAGACAAAAGGTGGCAGCAGAGATCTGTCTCACACCACAGCTGAGTACTGCAGGCACATTGCTCAGACATTTCTCTTTATCTGTGTCATCTGTTCCACATGCATTGCCTCAATTTAGTAGTTTCTGTGTCACCTTGGTTGCTTGGAAATTGTTTATTTTTATTTTCACTTAAATCATGATTTTGAGAAGCATTTTTAAGGCCCATATAGACTGAATGGTTGACACACACAGGTGTTTTGATTTATTTGACTAATTAGTCTTGGTTTAGCAATGAGAGTAACAAGAGGAATAATATTGGTCCTGGAGTCTAGTTCAGCCATATTGGGAACTGCATCAGTATGGGGTAAGGTTCACTCCACTTTATAACAATTCCAAGAAAGGAATTTAATTGTGACGAAAATTTCACTTGCGTGGTGATGTCAGCATTTTGTTATACTTGCGCTGTTGATTCTGACTGTTGTAATCACATCTACTTCATTTGTTTGAGGCTCTTGATAGCTCATTATTTTTGAGCAGGTGCTCTAATCTAGGTGCAGCACTTGCCTCAAGCCCATTCTTCTGGACAAAAGTCTAGTCCATAAAGTAGCCAATTAAAAGGTTCAATATTTGACTATTTTTCCCCACACATCCATGTTGTGTATGCTCAACCAAAGCCATCAGCTCTTCCAGCCAGTCCTTGCCACAAAATATAGTAAACTGTAAAGATTATACTTTCAAAGCCACGTCAAATACAACAACTCTAAGTTATGCTTTTTACCCTAAAGCGGATTTAAAGGGAAGTGCCACCTACTATGAGAACGAAGATCGCTGTCTTTCTCTTTGCTTAAGTGAGAATCTGGAGAAAAAGATAGTATTACCCATCTAAAACCACAACTACATTACCACGAATTAAGGTTTAATAAACATGAATATTATTGGTACACATTAAAAAGTAACAGCAGCAGTCATTTTCACAAACTCGAGGTGTACGTTTTGACCTACATGAACTCTGAATTGTGGCAGTGTTTTATTTATCATTAAGTGTCTCTTGCCCGCTCGATGCCACATGACTTCAATCCCAACAACAGCCATACTGTCTGATATTCCATGAGAATTAGTGGTACACTGTTTCACTTTAGTAAAAATCACACGTGTGTAGCCAACATCACTCTGGGGTACACTTCAACACAGTACACAATGTGTTCAGACACATTTTTATGAACTCTCACGCTCAACGTCACTCATGTAAGTTATCACAGGCGCTACATGGTTCAGGTTTATTCTCTGAAGTTCAACTTTTGCACTATAGTGGCCCTTTTAAAATGTCTTATATGGATACAACCATCATTACAAAAAAAAACATTCCAATTCAAACAAAACTATCTCGACAAATATTGCAGCTTCTTACAAAGAAAAAAAAGATTGAGGTTGTTAAACACAAGTAGCGTATTATTTTTCTTGTGCTGTCCCTATTTTATAAATAACAAAAACAATGCACTGGTAGACACTACTATTATTTTGACTATGTTTACAAGGCGTCACTAGCAATCCTTGTATATAGCAGTTAAACTACTGTTCTTGTCATTTGACAGTTTGAACATTTTGTCTTTGTGTAGACAAACACATAAAAACTCCATATGAAGTGACCATCGTTCTCTTTTTAAATCAGTCATTTGTGTGTTTTGGCTCAGTCTTAGATATGACTACTGGGGAACCTATAACACTGTATTGCAACAGAAACAGTTTCCCTAAGCAGGTAGAATATTCGTCCTCCTCTTGAAGAAAGAATGTGCTCCTGTGGCAGCTCGTGGTTCAGTTAGCAGCGTTTGGCGGTCCCTCTGGGATGAGTGACATGAAGAAGGTTATGATGAACGACCACGTGGAGGACAGGAAGCCCGCGTGGGGGGCGCTGTTTGGATCTTCTGCTCCTTCCTCTCCACTTTCCCCATCATCATCCGAGCCGTCGTCCATCACTCCTTCCTATATAGGATTAAGTCAAGTGAGAAGAGGACCATCATGTGAGAGTATGTTTCACAGTAACATGCAGCAAACTAAATGAGACTAGTGTGTGTGTGTGTGTGTGTGTGTGTGTGTGAGAATGTATGTGTATATTTGACTGTGAAATGAGATATTCACTATGTAAACCTGAGCAATAGCTCCCTAATGCAAAGTGTCTCAGTGTCTGACCAATTCAGACTGCTTATATGCAGATAAAGTATTTTAAAGGAGTCAAAGACCATTCTGTTGCCTGGTGAAGCTGCTCTGTAAGCTAAAATGTCATTGTGGTGTTTTCATTTTGGTCTTGCGTTGTCACTAGAGCTGCAAATAGCAATTATTTTTATCACTGATTAAATAATCCATTGATTGATTTTTTTTCAATTAATCGTTTAGGTTTTAAAATGTCAGAAAATAACGGAAGATAGCCCATCACAATATCCCATAGCACAGAAACTGGTACTTCAGTGGCATTGATTACAGATAAAAATCCCATCAGCCCTGGGTGATGTTCTTGGTAATGCTGAGGTGGATGAGAGGCGGCTACCATTTCTTCTAAGTCATGGTTTTGTAGCTCTCCCTCCATGTCGTCCTGATTGGCTCTGTCTCCAGGAAGCTGTAGGAGTTCGTTCTCCAGGTTGAAGGGAAACCAGCCGGCCTGATGCCTGCAGACAGAAACAACACACAGCAACATTACAGACTTTTTTACGTCCTGCCAATAACAATTATAGCCATTCATTATTAATTATACTTTTGAGTAATCAGTGAGTTGTTTAGGCTCTAACATAAGAAAATTATAACAAATGCGTTCACAGTTCCCGGCACCCAAAGTAATGGCTTTCCATGTTATGATAAAGAGAAACTAATCATGTGCAACCTGAAAATGCTTAGCATTTTTACTGAATAAATGACTGTAGTAGTAGATAATAGTAATACGAGTTAGCAATTCATTGTAACAGATTAAACTCCAGTAGATTGACTATTTAATTCATCACCGTATCATTTGAGCACTACCTTCCAGTTATATTAGTGCAATACAACTAGGGTTCAATGCAATGCGACACAGCTGAAATTTTATGCCGAGTAAAACAGGACAAAGTCCACTGAAGGCACTGCGAATCATGAGAAAACATTCAGCTATCATAAAGCATTTCAATGTGAAATGAGATTGGGGTTTGACCATAATGGGTTTTTTGTCAAAATGAGTTTCTTTTCAGGTTGAAAAAGCATTTAGAAAACTCATGCACCCTTAACACTAAAGACGTAGATACATTAATTTAAATAAAGACTGTAACAAATTATAAATTGCAAAAAAATTGCGAGGATAACGAAATTTCATTTAATGTTTTAGAGACTGTTTTGATGTAGTTATTCCGGGAGGTGGATGGCATGATGTACAATATTAACCACAAGCCCAAACTGCCAAATCAGTATACAGCAGCATAAGTCAGGAGCACTCACAGGTAAAGCACTAGCATGGCCATCATCACCATGACAAACCGGCTGAAGGAGGAATAGAAGTAGACCACACTGAGTAAGATCGCAGCACGTGAAAATGTGTACACCCAGTCCAGCCAATCTCGGTTCAGCTCCTCCTCGTTCAGGATCTCCCCTCCCTGGGCGTTCATCTGGACTTCCGGGTTGCCACGGCGGTCTGCCTGAGGTCGCTGACTCAGAGGATCGGGCTGGTTAGACTGAGTCGGGGGACAGTCTGGCCTGAGGTGTTGAGAGGAGGCAGCCAATAACTGACTGCAGGGAGAGGGAGGCACAGAGAGCATAAGGGCAGGGCTGCATGCTAACACTGTTTGCTGCTTGAACAATGCTCTATCAACATTCACCAGAAACATGTAGGGACTTACTAATGCATGTAGTATTGCCGGGCATACAACTGCTGCCACCACATTAGTGTCATTGGGTTGTAATAAGCGGGCATGTTTGTGGGAGGAGTTGGCTGTGTGGAGTAGTGATTCCAGCTGGAAATAGAGACAATTCATTACAAAAACAGTTACATTTGACCTTCCACTCAAACACATGCACAGACCTATAATATATGTCTTTGATTGTAGATGCATTTCTATTATTTCAATGCTCACATTTACTTTTGGCACCTTGTGCTCAAAAGGGAATGGCGAGTTGAAAGCGTATGATATGAGGGAGGAAATGAGTTCTCTGCTCTCTCACAGGCTGCATCACTGATGGATTTTAAAGCGTATTTTTCCGTTTAATTAATGTCCACTGTGAGTGCGGGGGATGCTCGCCCGCTCCTCACAGTGAATCCCCTATTAATTTTTCTCATCCATTTCCTCATTTATTAAATAGAGAATCATGCTGAATATTTTAATGTCCCACAGTGCATTTAATTCCCTACTCTATATATCTATCTATATATCTAT
>LKNJ01001081.1:0-46451 GCA_002120245.1 Maccullochella peelii | reverse complement strand
TATATATATATATAAAAAAGTGTTTTGCTGGATAGTAATGATTTTTTTTTTTTTTACTTTTTTGCCCCCTCATGGCAAGAGGGAAAGAATCCTTTTTATAGACTAATCTGGCATGAGAAGAATCTCCTTAACAATGTAAATTCAGCTCATCCTCAGTTATTAAACTGATTTTATTTGTTATTGAGCACAGGAGATGATTAAGCTCTGTCTCTGCATGTTTCACCTCATGCTGCTGCAGCCTCTACGTAAATCTGACGGCATTCAATCCAGACGTGCTGTGTTGAAGTGATTGCTGTCCTGACTTTAACACAAAAGTGACTCAGGTGCTTATTCAGACATGAGACCGACATATTAACCTGCTGTTCTAAAGATATTTAGTTGCTGTAGTGACTCAGCTTACTAAAATACACTTTAACTCTAGTCCAAAAGCTTACCTGTGCATAAATTGTGGATACATATGGTGGTCAGGGAAGGGTCCAGTTCGCTGTCTGAATCCATCACTGCTCTCTGCTGTAGATGACTGGCTATGTTGACCAGTGGAAGGACTATTAGAGTTTTGAAGAGGCTGTAATGAGAAAAATAAGTTGTGAATATTAGTAATGGTTCGTGGTCCATCTTGACAGAAAGGTAAGTGACGATGGAAATCCTCAGGGAGGTGTAGATTACAGCAGTGAGCTGGATGATGAAAGGAAATGTGCAGATGATGAAATTAATGGAAAGGTGTGAGGAGCGTGTAGGTGACCCACCGTGGGACCGGCCATGTTCTCCTGAGGCTTGTTACCACGGCTGCGGGGGGGCTTCGGGGAGCTGGGAGGGGTTCGTGAGGCGCACACCAGATGGAGCATATGGTACTCGTCCTGCTGTAGAAGCCAATACAGCTCATTATCAAACAGAGTCAAGTATTGCTTGTTCAAAGAAGAAAAAAAAAAAAAAAAAAAAAGATAAACTTCTGAACTTTATGGGTGTACAGTGTGTAATATTAAGCCATAAAGAACACCTCAAAACATTTCTAAATCTACCTTTTGGACTTTAATAACTGAAATTAAAAATAAGAGTTATATTCATAATATCTGCATAATATTGGTAAACTCTATACTGATAAATAGCTAACAACATGCCCAACTGATTTTCTCAATAAAATACTACCCACTTAGAGGTAAACCTGAGATCCCATTTAAAAATACATTAGTTTGATAACAAATGTTGCTGTGGCCCTGAGGCACTAAACGAGCAGCAAATTGGGGAATAAAATACATTTTAAAAAGTATAATTATTTCACAGAACAAAACATAAAAACAAAGAACAAGAAACTCATTATTATACACTTTTGGACCTGCAATGCCACCCATCACACTTGAT
Organism: Maccullochella peelii; assembly: GCA_002120245.1. NCBI lineage: Eukaryota > Metazoa > Chordata > Actinopteri > Centrarchiformes > Percichthyidae > Maccullochella > Maccullochella peelii. The sequence continues at coordinate 45,092 of LKNJ01001081.1, read as the reverse complement.
AGTAACTATTAGTGCATCGGTCTATCTGATCACAATTAAATACCATGCACATGTTGCAGGCGGTGGCCCTTATAGGAGCCTGTCATGGTACGTACATGTGCCAGTTTTAAGCTGTCAGGTGTGTGTTCCAAATTTAATAAATTTGATTCACCAAAACACTTCAAAGTACCAAAAATATTCAAACCTTCATGCACAAGGCCCAAAAACTCGGTGTGTGACACCGGAACAAGGTATGTGGACACCTGAACATTACACCCCTATGCTATCCCTATAATATATTGCCATAAGAGCCTCCACTTTTCTGGGAAGGCTTTTCACAAGGTTTTGGAACCATGCTGCAGCAGGGATTTGCTCCCGTTCAGGAAGAAATAGTGAAGTCAGCCAGTGATGTTGGGCAATGAGGCCTGGCTCACACAGTCCATGTTGCAGTTCTAAAGGTGTTGGATGGGGTCAAGGTCAGGGCTCTGTGCAGACCAGTAAAGTTACTCCAGACCAAACTGGAAAAACCTTTCTTTATAGACCTCACTTTGTGCATGGGGGGATTGTCATGTTAAAACAAGAATAGGCCTGTTGCCACAAAGTTTGAAGAACACTATTGTCTAAAATATCATTGTAGCATTAAGATTTATCTTTACTGAAACTTAGGGACCTAGCTCAAACCACGAGAGTTGGAGAGAGGTGTCCACATACTTACGGCCATATAATGTATGCAAGTGGTTAAAGCAGAGACTCAGGCAGCTTGTGTGCTTCTTGTTAGCTTTAGAATTATTGAACCTGAATTACTAATAAATAAGAAATCTACAACAGAGAGAGAATGTACCTTTCTGAGCACATCTTTTAAGGTAAAGTGATCCAAAAGCAGCTTCCCAGAATACACCAGCCTCTGGTCTTTGGAGCTCTAAAAATCCAAAATTAAAACGGTAATGGGGTCACAGGAGAGAATTGTATATCAGCAAAAATATAAAGAATACAATTCACTTAATTTTGTTTGCCCTTCTCAAACATTTCTAGTAAACATTGACAATGACAGTAACAGTAAAAATAGCAAACTCGGAAATGCAGATCACGACACCAAAAGGCAGAGATTTTGTGAGTGAGTAATGAGGATGAGATCATAGTAACCTCAATTGGGAATAAGTGGGTCTTAACAGTGGATTAAACTGGCAGTACAATGAGGTCAGAGTGTGTCCTCTTAAAGCCTACATTCACTGTACGACCATTCAGGAATTTAAATAGCCTATTTTAAATATTGGCCAACATGCAACTGAGAACCTTTTATTGTGGGTTCAAGCCGTCTCATTGTTAAATATGCCACAGTTAATGTCCGCTAAATTGCACTAACAAAAGTGCAGCCCTTACAGAGGTATGGGAGCAGTTTGTCACTGTGTGTTTGCAATGACTGCATCAGAACAAGTCCTGAGCAGAGAGGAAAGGGAGCAAAGTCAAATCATTAGCAGCACAATACAGCAGGAATCTAAATGCCTTCCTTTCACTGTGACGTCAAATCTGCAGACTCCGAGGCTCTTTCAGCTACTGTGACTCTGGAGATCCAACTTCTTTCACTTCAGAGCATAGATCAAGGTTAATGGTCTGTCACTTTTATGATAATTTAACAGTAATGTGAATAACAGAAGAAACTAAGCAGAATTCAAGCAGCAAGAGAAGTTAAACTGGAAAATGTTGGCTGAGGCTGTGTAAGCCCTAGACTCAAATACACTTAAAGTCTATAATACCAGCTAAATCCATGTAAATCTGACAGCCAACAATAGTCAAAAATGTTTGATCTTATCTTACACAACTCACTTCTTGTGTTTAAACTCTAAAAACATCATAGATACCATCACACGTGGGGCATCCTAGTGACCCAGCTGACTGTGCATACAATGTAACTGATGTTAAAGGTTTGTGTTGGGCTGGGAATATTTATTACATGTTCATGTCATCAGTTTCTCTCTCACCACATGCTTCCTATTACACTATGCGACCAAACTGCCCAATACGGGAAATCAAAAAAAAAAAACACAGCACACATGATGTAACTCTTCCCTGTGATTCAACAATAGGGATCAGCTGGCTTGGATGACAGAGACAAGTAGGATGGGCCAGAGAGGCATAGAAATAGGCACTGCCATTAATACATCATTCGTGTTCTCATCTCAGCAGCTTTAAGTGGACTGGAGCAAAATACTCACTGGTTTGCTTGGGTATACATCTGACAGGTGTGCTTTGAGTTTCTCCACAGTCCAGTTCTGGTAACAGTTGATGGTCTGGTCATTGTACTTCTGGTTGGGTGCCTTGATGACAAGTATAACAGGACTGTCCACAACACCTTGATCCATGACTCAAAACCATTTGTCTCCAGTGGAAAACAAAAAATATCTGGACTTCCCTGTCAGGGTACTGGCTACAGTCCTCCTTACAGTTTTCTAGTGGGTTCCTGGCTTTAATGATACGTAAAGCCTGATGTTGCTAATCTTCAGCTGCAAGGTGTTTCCTGTAATTTTGTAGGCTACAGAAGGCACACAGCTGGAACCCGAGGAGAGAAAGGAAAACATGAGGTTAGCGTGATCTCATTAACATATTAGCTGCATATATTACGGAAGAGTAATTTATGCTACAGTCAAGCAAGCAAGCAGATGTTCGGCATTGCATATAACGTTACAATATTTTTTGGCTAATAATTAACGGTTACTGGTTTGAATGCGGTATGTACTCGGACACACATTTAACCAGACAAACGTTTAATGACAACTAGCGTTGCGCTGTTATAACGAGCTCGTACAGATGGATAGAGACGTAAAGGCATGTATGGTATAAAATAACATTTGCTAACAAGTAGCCCTAGTTAGGAGTATTTAACACCTGGCTAAGCTAACCTGACGTTAGCCTCAGTAGGTTTTCTGCTACTAGGTTAATGTCAGTCAACTCAAGCAGGAAAAGTTGTTAACTAGCATACCTAGCTAGCCAGATTAAAACGATCTCGTTTCATAAAGAATTCGTCTCAAACAGAAGAGTGATATATCTTGTTTACCTACCTTGTTTACCCCAGTGACTGAAACATACAGCCTACTTAAACCGTCTCTGCTTGTAACTCCTGACTGAATCTGGGTGTTGGTCTTCTTCGTTGGATTTCAGGATGTCGACATTCAATGTTTATGGTTCGTTTTCCCCACCTACTGGTAGAAGTGACAGTTACAGCAGAGACATTATCATACAATCCAGCATATAACCATAAAGCTGACTTTATATACAGTCCATGGCCATGAATAAATATAATAAATAAGTAATTAAATGAATAAATAGGAATATATAATATTCATTCCTATGAATATTAATTGGGTGGACAAAATAGTATAAACTTTTTCTCAGTATAGCGCTATACAATTCAACAGAAACACAAACTACAGCCTCCAAAATAACCATAAAGTTGAATCAACACCTCTCTAAAACAAAAGCTCAACATGATAACATTCATTAAGGTAAGATTTATTGCAGGGCTGTAATATTAGATTCATTATAGCTGCTGTGTGTGTACCAAATAAACAGGCAGATGAAGGCGGTCTTTCTGAATCTATTCATATGATTATGGCCTTAAATCATGAAAAATATAGGGAACAATAAAAACACAAGCATGTTAATCAACAACATAAAGGTTTAATCACTGACTGATTGAATGAGTGATTGACTGATTACTACTGGGATGTGCTATGCGCCATGATGGGCCAATGTCTATTGAAGTTGAAGTGATTCAGTTTGTCTGCCATCTGGTATTGGCAAAGCGTAACACCCCTGCCTCACTCTAGTCTGATTTTATCAGACAAAACTTCTGGTATCCTTGGGAAGAGTTTCCTGTATTTGGGGGGTTTAAAATGTGTATATATATTTTTATTATTATTTATTTATTGGTATTTCCAAATGATAACTGGTACTCACCACTGTAAGAACCAAATCCAGCACTGCAGCAGAAAAAAATCGCTTTGTTCATGTATTACAATAAATCAAATCAAGTCCAACATTTGGAAAGCAGTAAGCATTATACCTTGGTATATCAACAGGGGGGTGACTTGTATATTACAGAAAAATGAATTCAAAACAAAGTGATGATTATTCAGGCCATTGGTGGTATGTAGTGAAAATGTAACCAGGTAATGTAAACACAGATATGTTAAGAAGTGATGAAGCTTTTTCAAGTGAGCAGGTGTGACCTGACAAATCCATTAACATTTCATATTAGCCGTAGCATAATTTCTTCACAATTTATCGTACATAGAGGTATTATAATGATATGCACAAAAATATGATGAATTCTGATTTAATTATCAGGTGCACATAGGAAGGGACTGTCCTGTATGGACACATATACAAACTCATTATCACAACACACACAGAGTAAGTCATCACCTAAAAACATGTTTGATACATCGCATTATACCTACAGAATTAAAGGTAGAAAAAAATGAATGTGAATTTCATATGTTTCAGTTTCATATGATGTGACCTCTTTGATAATTACCCCATTTCTTGACCCAGATTTCCTCAAGGTGCTCCAGTTTCCACACAGAGTCCAAACTCATGCAGGTGAGGTGAATTGGAAAATTGCCAATAGGTGTGAGTGTGTGTGTATGAGTGATCTGTCTATATGTGTCCGTCCTGTGATAGCCTGGCAACCTTTCCATGTTGTACCCTGTCTCTCGCCCATTGTGCCCTGAATAGGATACAGCAGGTAAAGATGATGAATGGATGGATTTCTTGATCCAGAGCTTTGGGTAATTTCTCCTATCCTCTTCCTTGTAATAAAATTCCTTTTTTTTTTAAAAGTGTTTTGGCATTTTCTTTTTTTATGCATTCTCTTAAAGCTTGCTATTTAAAATCTGTTGATTATCTGGTTGCTTGCTCATTCTTCATGAGTTACACAGCCATATAAGGACATCCTGAAATAAAAACACCTCTCATCAGGAGGGTGAAGCACTTTCCTTGTGATGTCCATCATGTTTGCTTCACTATTGTGAACACCTTTGACAGATCGCTCTCTCTCAGAGGATGCAACATGTTGACAAGGTGATGTAGAGTATAGCAGCAGTGCACATGTCTCTGGCACTGCATTAGAGATGTCCAATTTCTTTCATTTCCCTCTCCCTGTGTGTGTATCTGTCTATTACCCTGCTTCACAAAGGACAGTTTTTCATACCCTGTCCCAATTTAGCAGTGGGTGATATTGTAATATGGGACACTTCCGACCTGCTGCCACTATTTGTGAGATATAAAAAGGGAAAGGGGTGGAAATGAGGTCAGCATTAACCCAAGTAATGATGTTATTTTCCATCCCCATAGAAAATGATGTTTGATATTTTCAAATATCTAATGCATAGATATATATAAAGTTAACATGCATCATTTGATACAGTGGTGTGCTATCAGGAGTGTTTTAAAGAAGACTTTCTTTTTTCCCTCATTGGTTGTGTCTCTGTTGCTATCGTCATTATGTTCATACTCTAGTCTATTCAATGTGCTCTTGCTGCAACCACAGCGCCCTGATTTTATTAAACCTGAATTGAACTGCGTTGGGTTTCATGCAAAGTACATGAGTACAGATTTGTTTGTGTGTTTGCATTAGGAAGGGATGTGCACAAACATTACAGATCAGTGATTGTTCCTGATTTTATTTATTTCACTTTCAGAAAGGTAAAGTAATATGATAATGATTGCACCTTATATACAACTTATTTATTTGTCTATTTACTCTGAACAAAGTATCAATAACATAATATTGTAACCTCTCCATTTAGTATTCATAAGCAGTATTATAAAAAAATTTACAAATTATATTTAAATACACAACAATATAGGTGTCAGCTCATATAAGTATTTGTGTTTTTAATGTATTTGGCAGCAACTATAACTCCTCCTGTGAAGTATCCGCAACTGATACATAAACAGTCAAAGATTGACAACATAATAAAAGACATCATCATACAGATTAGGTTTTATGTGAATATATAATATCAGTATGTATTTATTTGTTAAAGATTATATTTACTGATCAACAACCATCCAGAACACCCTAAACCAGCACCTGATACTGACCTAGCAACCACCCTGATCACCATGGCAACCACCTAGCAACCATTTAAAAACATCATAGCAGCCACTTGGAATGCCCTAACAATCAGCTGTTACTATAGCAACCACCCCAAATACCATATCAACCACCATGCAATCATTAAGATTTATTCTATTATTTTTATTTATGAAGTACCTCTCATATTTCATTTGTTGTTTTCATTAATGAAGTATTTACTTATTCATAAATACTGACCATGTCAACTGAGCAAACTACTGATGAAGCCCATGGGATGCAGCTAAAAGCTGCAAAACAAATCTAGTGAGAGGACTCTGAGTTTTTGAGAATTGTTTTTATCAAACTATTATTTCCAAGGTCAATATGAACCTTGAAGCTCAACATGTCTTCATGACATTAGAACATGTTTTTTAACAGTTTAGTTTATATGTGTATAAATAGTTAATACACAAATGCTTTTAATCGTTTTAGTATTTGTTCTTGGGTGTAATCATATATCACATCATTACAGCTGTGTTATACTGTGCTACAGTCACAGATGCTTCATATGAGGAGTTATAATTATTGACAAATATATACACTTAAAAATGTTCTTATATCTGCTTACAAATATATTATAGTGTGTTATAGACAGTTTATTAAGTGTTTATGCACTGTTTAAAGCTTATAAAAGCGTTATTAAAGCATCCAGTGTCTTCAATTTGATCTTGGATGATGATAATCATCACTGTTATCATACCAAGCAGAGTGGAGACTCTTTTTTATCCATTTCTCTCATCCTGTAAAATGTCAGCCTGCTCTCAGGACCCTCAGAGAGCTTCCTGTGGCCTATACTAGCACACAAGAACCACTTTTTGGAGGTTACCCCATATGTCATTCCACTCTTTTATAAAGGGGGCTTCCTTCTGCAGAGAGGAAAATGCAATACAAAAAAATATGAAAGTTTTGTGACAGATTTTCTTGTCAGAGGCAAGTCCCTGGAAAGCTTGTGATCAAGAGGTTAAAATAGCGGTTGCCAGTTTTCTGGCTGCATTACGCTTTATTATGCGCATGACAAGAAAAGCAAAGGAACAGGGGCGATATGTATTTTCCTTTCAACATAAATCTGCACTTTGAGCATGCTTGCAGTTTTTTTTCATACCAACAGGCTGGTGCAAAAGCACCTCATGGAAGCTGTGTAACAGCCCCTCAGTGGCCATAAGGAGGCATGGCAATGTCTATAGATAACATACTGAGCTGGGATAATTTCTTCTTTCTGCAATATAAGAAATAATTATGCTGTTGTATGAAAAGTTAAATCTACAGTTTTCACATTAATCACATTTAAAAAATGATAATGCAGGGAATTTGCATCATCCCAAATCCTGAAAAGGTTGAATTCAAGATTGCGTCTTTATCGCTTTCGTAACATTTGCCCATTGACATATCAATAGTCAAAGCAAATAAAAAGCTGTTATTTATTCAACAATGCTGTGAGTTTTCCTTTTCTATTGAACTGAACAGATTCAGAGGCCCTCGTGCCCCCTCTGTTTATAATGAGTGCCTACATAAGTGACTCACTAGTGTGAAAAGGTCACTGGCTGGAGGAGGTTTTAATTAAGCAGTAACAACTAGGGGTGTAACGCATCGTGAATCAGGGTCAGGGTACAATTTGGTTTTCTTTGCGTCTTAAACTGCATTCATACTACAGAGCTCGCTCTATCTATCTATCTATCTATCTAATATATTTAAAGGCCCCACACACCCATGGTAAACCCACAAAGGTGATTTAAAGTTTTTGCCTGATTAGACCTCCTCTGAGGACTGTATGGACATGTACAGACTGAGTTTGATAGACCTCCCTGACTCTCCTGTTAGCATTATTGAACGTGCTGGGATGAGACAAATTACGCATTTTTCATTCTTATTGATATGTGGATTCTGAGGACCTCGCATAACTCCCTGTCTGGCACCGCCCACCTTCAACCTAAGCCAAGGTTAAGGTAATTAGCTAGAACAACTGATAACACCTGTGTGGGTGTGCACAGTCTTTATACCTGATCACTTTTAGGCCAATAAAGAAATAAAGGATTCATTATGTCCCCACCAGAATTTGGTTTTTCAGTGTGGAGATTTAGAACAGGATTTAGACCTCCATGTTGGAAAATTAAATTTATTGATTATTTAAATGAACACTTGAATACTTATTTTTCTCTAAAATCCTACAGCCCTGCTGATGGCATCATAGTGAGGTCTGAAGTTATAAGGAAGCTGGATTACAATAAAACACATGGAACTGATTACATTATTGCTGAACACAATATAATACATGAAATGACAATATTTATGTTCAACATTGTACATGGTATCTTACAAATAAATGAACAAATATGGAAGTAACATCATTCTTGCCTCTTGTTTCATACTGTCTACGTTTCAGGTATTCTACCTGACTCTGTGATCTCAGTGCAGTCAGCTCAGGGCATAAAAGATTAAACAAGTATGGTTTACTTGCGCAGAAGCTTTGATTAAATCTTGTACCTGCAGTGTTGGTCTAAAGGTACTGTATGACAGAGATCTTTATCGACAGTGTTGTAAATGATAAGCTCAGGGTAACTTGCTTGTACGTCACTTTCATACGAGTTCAGCTGATGTCAACTTCTGTCTGTTCAGTGCTTTTTATATACAACTCACCTGTGCCAAGATTTATAGTGCTAGTCATCAAAGCTTAAATGTATTTGTACATTTTGTGAATGGATGGTTTACTTTAATAATTGCTTGATTGTTTTACCACTGTGAACCACGGAGTGAAGTAAATTGAATTGTATCCAGTTTATCTATTTATCTATGACCTTCTACGAAGCTAAGCTATAGCTCAGGATTTAAAAACAAAATGATGAATGAATTGAACACTGAGGAATCCTTTGGAGATATCTGAAATTATTTTTTCCAAATGTTGTGGATTTATTGTTTTCTTGACATTTGCCCTTTGAAATATCATTAGTCACAACAAATGAAAGAACGCAGTTATCTCTGGGCCAATGCTGTCTGTCTGCATAGTGCTGAATAGATTCTGAAGCCCTCATGCTCCCTCGGTGTAATTCATCATGGCCTACAATTAGTGACTCACTAGTGTGGAAAAAGTCACAGGCTGGGGAAGGAGGAGGCTTTAACTGCATGTTTAAACTCCGGTTTTGACTGTGTTAAAGACCATGTCATGTTCGTTTAACCCTTAATTATTTCTTAATGATAACTAGAGCTCCTTCACTGTTTGGGGCCATTAACAGAATATCCTGCAGCGTGAATGACTCACTATATCATTTAACGGTGTCTTATATATGGCGTAGTTATCTGCATGCTATACACTTAGAATAGTGTAAACATACATGAATGGAAATAACAGCACACTGACAAAATCATCAAAATTAAATAATATGCAAGCTAATTTATACATTCTCACACTGATGTAATAGTATCATTTTACAAGCTCAGCTACACAGTCATACACTCACACCTTTCCACAAACCTGTTGCTTACACTGGGTGGCAGTATGCATTCATTTTTACACTGAAACCAAGAGACTAATTAACCTGTGACAAGCAGCATTTCTATATTTCCTGCACCTAAACTTACAATGTGATCATAACATTTAAACTATATTAAAATGTATATTCATGCTTACAACATTTGAAAAATGTAAATGCATCCACTGCATGGCATTCTTGTCCAAAGAGGACCATGAAATGTGACTGTTGGTGAGAAACTGCTGTAACTTTTTGCAGAAAACGATTCTTCTGAAAGGTGCGACAACAGTGGCAAGCTGTGTCGTCACTGCCTATGCAAAGTGAAGTATTTGCTTCCATATACACGTGCATGCACAAACCCTAACTCGGCATCTAGAGAACAGATGCATTCACTCTTATTTTCAAATGCTGGAAGCTCTTGTAACAGCTGGCTTAACCTTGTGCACTTTGATCCACTCTTCAGCCCCCTTGCAGTTTAGACTCCCAATTGATGATATCACGCTGTCAGATACCATTGATTTGTTGGAACGAAATTTGAAGATTACTCCCAGCAGTTCATCTTGCGTCAATAGCCAAGTATATCAAACTGTAAACTTTTCTTTTTGAGCTGCATGACTGTCTTACGCACACACGTCCAGCCAGTCTGAAAGACAGCAGTCCCCATGGAAACAGGTTTCCTATCTGCAGTAGCTCCATAAACAGATTTCCTGAAAGAGAGGGGGTAGAGGGAGGGAGAAAAAGAGAGGGAGAGAGGACAATACTTAAAATCTGAGACCTATAACATCCATGCCTTACCATCTATATGCAGAAAATATAGTATCTGCACATATATTGAGAATTTTGCATGCCATTTGTTCTGGTTTCACTTGGCTGTGCACTGTCGAGTGCTTATGACTCACCTGCTAACTTGACGCAACTGAGGTATTTTCTGTTAGTGCTCACAACCATTAGCCTGAAGTTTTTCTTGTGCACCAGAATGAACTAAGAGAGAAGATGAATGAAAGCAGCCGAACTGACAATAAGAAAGACTCAACCCTCTCTCTAAGTGCTCTCTTCCCGCAGGAAGGAAGCATACAGAAATTAGGCAAGGTCAATTGCATTCTATTTGGCTAAAGAAATTCCTCCCACTAGAGCTTAAAATGGAAGATAGATCGGTAAATTGCCCATGAATTTTCATTCATGGAAATAGTATTTGTCTCCCCTATCATCTTGTGGTGTGTCGTTAGGTTGCATCACAGGCATGATGACCCCGTGCTATGTCCGCACAAAGGGCCTATCATTGATGCATCCACCTGTGTGTCTATGTAACACTGCCTTGTGTTAGTTTTATTTCTGGCCAGCTCCTAATGGTCCCATACAAACCATGAATAGTGTACTCAGTAGACACTGGGGAGCACATCTTGGCAGAGGCATTATGATCAACAATGGCTCCCCACGCGGGTAAATTATTAGTTGCACCAACTAAAAATAGTTCCTTGAATTCACTCCTAAGCATTAAACATAATTACTGGTGGTGTGCAACCAGTGGCTCATTTTCAAGACATGTATTTATAGGAAACTTTGATTTAAAATGGAGCACGCTATAGCTGGAAATAGTATTTTTGGATATCAGCAATTTTAAAAAAGTACTACTTGCATCACAAGACATTTTGTTGGAAACAATAAAACATACAGTAGGTGTCTTATTTAAAATTAGCAAGTAGAAAGGAAACAAAGATGACTTGTGTCTTTTTATATAACCTCAAGCAAAGAGAGGTCGGAGTGAAAGAAGGTTTTCCAGCTCAAGCTTACAAAATGAACCAAACAAAACAAAAGGATTTGTTCAAGCAGCTTTTATCTTTCCAACAGCTCAAACAATTCATCCAGTGTTTTGTATCCTCGCATTTGAGCCAAGAAGCTGTAGCACGTTTACAATTAGTTCAAAATTCTGCTGCACAATTACTAACTAAGACTACACAGCTTCCCCGTATTATACAGGTGAAGCTTTCACTATACTGGCTTCATATCAAATTTAGGATTGAATTCAGTATTCTTCTAATTACTTTTAAGGCCTTATCCCAGACAGCTCACTAGGCCTCTCAGGTCGTCAGAACAATGTTTTCTGTTTGTGCCCCGCTAAAAGTTCATGACTCGCAGTGACCAAGTTTTTGCTGCCCTGGCTCTCAGGTTATAGAACAGTGTCCCTCGGGAGGTTATGTCAGCAAATGTCAGTAGTGTTCTCTAAGGCATTTTATTGATGCTTCCATGCCCTGATTTGTTCTTATTCTTTAACATATTCAGCTTGTCTTTTGATTGAAATATTTATTGAAAATCATCTTTTGCTTTTAACTTTTTTTTGTAACCCTTGTTTTGAAAAGTGTTACATAAATTGAGTTTTACTGACTTAGAATAAAAGTTTTATTTATTTAGATATTAGTAGCATTATCAGCGATGGTTTGGGATACTTTCAAGGATATTGCCTGGAAAAAAACATTTGACAGCTCAGCCCACTAAAATACAATATGTTCTGTTCTCCCTGATAAGTGCCAATTTTAGTTTTTCCACCCACTTCAGAACAAAATCAACAGCAAAACTCTACTTTGACAAACTTAACGATGGCATCTAACTTATTCAAGATAGATTTTGAGAGCTCATCATAAAGTAACTAACTTAAAAATACTTTTAAAAAACTTTTCAGCCAATTTTAACATGGTTTCAGTCTATACTGCACTCAGTAACAGTTAATGAACACCTAATGTGGAAATTTACTTGGTGAGCACATTTTCAGCAGGTGTGACTATATGTTTAGTTTTGCACAGAAAGCTTTGGTGAAGGGGTGTTGCAGGTTATTTTTGGGGGTTGACTTTACCTGATCACTTGATTTGCATACATACTTTTCTGAACATGACTTTGTTCCTCAGTTGAGGGGGGCATTTTTCTGAACTAGTTGCTCTTGTGGTGCAACCTTGGCAAATCAGGGTTGCAAACTGTAATCATGGAACCCTAGAATGGCCAATGTAAAATAGCTTTTCCTTTCCAGCCCTCATTAGTCCTCAGCAGGAAGCACACATCAACACCCATTACAACAATTCCTCAGGCACCTGTGGTGGACCTGGTAGCTTGGATAGAAAAGGGGGGACACTGAGCCACAACTCAATGTATGGAATCCTATATAGGAAGCAAAGGAATGCAAATAACAGCCAGACATCTTAATGAAATTCTGGAGCTCTACTTTCATTCATCAATCATATATACCCCTTTTATTTTCACTTTTCCAATTCAATTTAAAAATGTATAGAAAATTAATTTACACCTTTTAACTGAAACAGTGACTGGTGACAACTGGTGGACAATCATGAGACCTTTAAAAAAAGGTGATTGTCCAAGGGCTGTCATCAGCTGCAGTCTTCTTGTATAACCATGTTCTGTGTCAAATCACATCCCATTCATGTTATCCTCCTCCTACAGCTTGATTTAATGAATAATATTATGCTAATAAAAGTGTTTACTGTCATCCCACTAAAAGGCAAAAATAATGCTTAAATTAAGCAATAAATTGCGTTGGTAGTATGAGGCGTGACAACCAGTAAACCTCTTTCTTCTTAGTCCTCCTCCTTTACACAAGCCAAGAAACAAAACATGAATGGAGGTGCAGACTCAGGCATGTCAGCACTGTCAATGGGCTTGACTACTCATTCAGAAAAAAACCCTGCAGCATATACAAACTGTTGAAAACACACTCTGTGTCTATCATTTTACTGTCTATCAAAATTGGGATAATGGGTGCAAGGCCTCTGCAATAAGTGAGTCAAGCGGAAAGCTGCACTTAAGTGAAAGTGCTGTGCAATGCTCAAAGTGTGTTGTATTGAACAAGTTGGCACTTAAGGACGAGTTTCCATAGCTACAGGTTCATCAGAATGCGGGATGCGTATAGTCTAACTCCACTTGAGATGTGAGAGAGGGGACAAGCAGGTTGAATTGATGCACTCTGCAGTCACAAATGGTGCCATTAAGTTCAATTAGCAGGCGTCCATTCGATAACTTCACGCTGTTGTCTGGATAGTTATTCCTAAAGGTCTTTTATACCACAGAGGGCCACTGTATGACTTCTGTGTATCTGAAAGTTAACTACATGCTATATAATTGACATACCTGTAGCTCAGTACTTGGTGGGGTTGGTAGTGGCATGCCATTTGAATGTTCCAATATGTTGTTCACTTGGTTTTGAGTCAAATAAATCATTTTTGAGTTTTTCTGTATCAAAATACCTCTCTTCTTTTCCTATAAAATGTTAAAATATTTGATAATAGGGCAAAATTCACCACTTTGGAAATGTGGATACATGCAGCAGTGCATATAAGGAATAAGTATTATAGTCAAGCACTGCAGCCCCCAGGAGGGGGTTTGGAGTTGTTAATAGGGGGGCAGGCATATATGTGTATGCAAAACATTTTAATTATTTGTACCTGTATTTTTGTTCCACATTTGCAAGTAAATATATATTTATATATATATGACTCATCTTGAACTCATAGGCCTGCATGAATTCCAATCAAATCAATCAAGCTTACCCCGCTTATCATATAAAATTGCAGATGACTGTTAGCTCATGGGTCATATTAGCTAGCAGAGCAGTATCTTAGTAGAAGGTGTGTGTTTCGATCTCAGTCGGCCAAAACTTTGTTGACATTTCTAAAACCATGTTGAGAAGAAATTTATCTCTATCCTCCACCTCTTGATCTAATAATGTGGCTGAGGGAGGAGTGGATGGAGGCCAACAGTCCTCTACAGCTCTGTATCACTGGTATTTAGTAAGCCACGCCTGCTTACGAGCGATCCAATCATGTCTGATTTAAATCCCTCCCTGTAACTTAACACCACCCACATATTCTATTTCACTTGGAAATACGTCACATCACCGACGCTAAAGACGCTCTAACTGCCGTTTCAGTGTGACTTGTAGGTTAGGCAGAAGGTCATGTTTATGGTTAATAAAAATGGTGAACATCAGTTGCAGGTCTGTAACAGGACGCCAAGTATGGTCTCCTACATGAAAGTCAGACCATGACCTCCACACCCTTACTTTCCGTATTGCTACTTCTGGCACTGAAAGTTGGCATTGGATGTAAATTTGATGTAAATCCAATGTGGACCTAATTCCTAGAGATACTAGACTGACCAGTTACATAAAGCTGTTTACCTCTTGGGTTGCTAGGTAAAAAGTACTTTGCTACTCCTATTGTATTGTACCTGCCTCAGTCTGCAAAAGACTCGTTCCACAGCTTTTCTTGTTGTTACATATTCTGAATGCAAAGACAGGGTCAGAGCCTGCTAGGAAAGCATTTCAACAGAGTTAGGAACATTTGGAAGTGGCTTTTCTCTCAATTATCATAGGGATAACCTGTAGTGATCCTGCAGCGCTTGACCTTGGCATGCTGCTTTAACCTTCCCCCTCTTTGCAGCCATGTCGATCAGTTCAGCCCTCAGTAGTGCCCTACTGTTCCAGTCTTCCTCTCAGGTCTGGGCAAAGAGCATGAGCCACCTGACAGGAGCCACTAGAGCTTGTCAGTATCAGAGCGATGTATTCAGCTCCGTTCTCCCGTCTCCCCTCAAGGACAGCCAACTTCCTGTTGCTGGGTTACACTAATTGCAGCATTAGTATTCTGTATTGAGCTGCTGCCGGAAGCTGAGGCTCCACCAGACAACGATGGCCAGTGCAAGCCATTGTAATTACAACACCGCTGAGACCTTCTGTACTCTTTGTCTGAGTTTCTCAAACCCTTGCAGCTTCCGTTTTGATTGTGTTCGTTTAGCTTTTTTTCCATTTCTTATTCTGACCTTTCAGTTAAAGGGGTACATGGGTCCTATTTCTTGTTTCCTATTTCTTGTTGTACCTTTTGATGAAGGGCCTCCTGTTGATCTTGCAAGTCATAAAAAAATAATCCTACAAAATTGACGTTGCAAAGTGCAAACAAGGAAATAGACAGTTTGACTGAGTGGTAGTTAGGTTTTTAAACTGCAGTTTCAGATATTCAATATAATTATCAAAATGATCAATTATTTGTTCTGCATCCCTTTTGTTACAATGACTTGCATTTACATCTTATCTTATCATAAACCTGTTTGCAGTGACATTCTGTGTTTGTACATTAGTACTGTAGAAATCATGTAATTAAATGTTCATTTGAATGCCATGCTGCCTTCACAGTTCACACTCTTCTTGTCATATCATTTAATTTATTCCGAGGAAAGACATCACCACAGCAACACGGCTCTCACAAGCTCAGGGTTCCTCCATATGTCAGGCTCAGTTACCGTGACAACATGATGTTTCATGGTAAAGTTCCAGCACAGAGGAGCTCCCTGCATCTTGCTGAAGAATACTCATAATGGAGTCTAAATATGAAAAGAGGAATAACCTTTTGTATTGTGTGGAAAACAATTTGGTGTTTACTTCCGGCAGTGATCTGCTGTATGAAACAGAGCATGCATGTGCTCATGCAGAGAGTGTTTGTATGCACATGCATGTGCTTGTGAGAGGGGGTAGCGTGCAGAGGAGTGGGCGGTCATTCAAAATATCAGTGTTGTTGGTGCTCACTCAATGACGCAGGAGATCTTTTGCAGCCTGCGTTTATCTCTGGCCAAAGGCATATGGAGGATTTATGTCATTCTGAGAGGAAGGTATTTATCCGACATAAACAACCATTGTTTTTTTTTTAAGCAACTCTTTTACTTGCTCTTTAACACATTGGCTATGTGTACAGAATTCATGAAGTGCACAGTGTTGCAGTAGAAACTTGAAAATGATTAGACTTTCATAACTTTGCATGCAGACCATGATTCTGTCTTCCTGTATGGGTGAAAACTGAAGAAAGCTTCACTGATCCAGCATAGCATGGATTTCACATTCTTGCTGTTCACCTGCCTTTCTGCCTCACCAAGCATAGTTTTTTTTCAGGTGGATGTGCGTCATTAGACCTGTGTGAGGCTAATCCCTCTGCAGTAACATCTTTGCCTCTATCAGGTGGTCTCCAGGTTCTTATGACATATACTTCTGCATCTCAGTGTGAATGAAAGACACAGAAGGACATGAAACTTTTGTAGGTGAAGAACATTTATATTTATTTCTGTTACGAAAAAGAAGGGGAACAATTATCTCATCAAGAGCTGGAAGCAACTGCAAAAACAACATAGAAAAAAAACATTGTATATTAAATAAAGGGATTTCTTTTATCATTCTATTTAATAGAGGGAAAACACCCTCTGTTATGGTGTTAGTCAGACCATGCCCAAAAACGGGCATTTTTTATGTCTTGAGGAGCATTTGTGTGGCATGTTTAGGTTGTGCAATCACTTACAGTGCCTGGGAAATCCATTCAGAGCAACCACTTACAACCAACTGCTCAAGCATTTCTATGGTAGAAGTGGTCTCTTACAGCATAAACATATCCATATTTGCAAAGCACAGATGGTAACTTAGCATCAGAGTTATAAAAAACATATGTGATGGTTATTTAGGAAAATCTTAACCCAACAGAAGACTTGTGGAAGATGTTGAAGTGAATCTGGGGCAGCGGACAATAAGCCGAATGAGTTTTGATGAAGGAAACAGAAAACAGGGTTAATGCAACAAATGGAGAGCTTATCTTAAAAGCTTATCTTATTCCTGGACTACTACGGTTCCTTGTCTATTTATCTATCCATTTATTCATTGCTTCATAACATATTAAATTCGATTGACTGGATGCCTTTTACAGACACTCCTGAAATCTATGGCCATTTACACTAAAACTATTATTTTAAAGCTGCACTAATAAATATTTTTTATATTAACAATGGATCAAATGACAAAAATGTGAAAGGTGTTGCTTGTAGTGAACATAGTGGATCATTTAGCAGCTTAAGATCTACTTATTTCTCACAAAGCAAAACAGAGATAAAAGGAGAGTCAATATTGGACTTAAGTTTGTCAGGGCACTACAAATGATTGCTAATGTTGCTTCATGTCTGCTGGCAACTGTTTGCTAGCTCATTACATGTAACAACTTTATAAGGTCAAAGCTGCTTTAACGTTTGCTTATTTGTTTTTGCTTGCTTTACTGACAGCACACCCCAGTCAATACTGCAGTGCTTTCAATGGTTTAAGAGAGGGATAACAAATTCCCTCTAGCTTTTCTAAAAGTTGAATCAAGTCAAGTTTATTTGTGTAGCCCAGTCACATACAATGTCTCAACGGGGTTGAAAGGTCTGTAGCAGCTACTGGATCAGGCCAAGCTCTCTAAAAAGGATAAACTCCTGTAAGGAACAAAAGAAATGGAAGAGACCTCAGGAAAATGCAACTCAAATAGTGACGCTACCTCCATAGTGGCTGCAGGTAGGAAACATACAATTAGAGTTGTCAGTTATTGGAGTTTGTAGAAACACAAAATCCTATCCTATAATACTAGAAGAGGATTATAGGCCCAATACGAATGTAGTACATCTAATATCAAGAAACTTTTGGTCACCATTAACTGTTTTATTGCATAATGTACCTGAGTGACTTCAAAGCTTTTAAATTTCTGTTTCTGCTTTTCCGGTGGGAAAAGGATCACACTGCATACACTGAATTACCTGCTCTGAGCCCAAGTCAATAGCATGACAATGAAATGACAGACAGGATAAAGTTCCTTGATTCATCCTTGATGAATTGAAAATCCATCTGTTGCCTCAAGCATGTCATCATTACACAACCTGGCGGAGCAGGCACACGTACACATCCCTGCACTCTGGAGACTTCAGCATTTGATCAGACACACTCGCTATGTAAACAGATTTTCTTCGCCTGTTTTCTCAGATCTTTAAAAGTCAGTGCAACACCATCAGAAGTTTACTGCAAAGATGAAGCACTTTGCAATTGCATATAACAGGTATTAAGTGAAACAGCAGCACTTTTTTTCAGAGAGGAAATGGCTTTGCAAAAAACAGAAGTATTCAAGTATCATTTATTGTTCTCCTTGAGCAAACCTTCAGTCAGTGTTTCAGGCATTTATTGTGCAGAGAGGCATTCACCAAGTTAGTAAAAGGTATGCTTATTGTGAGAATGACACCTTATTCTTCTGCACACATTGAAGACATCGTTCTTTTCCTGAAAAGTGAGGTTGGTGTGCAGACAGGTGGTACAGGTAAAATCAAACCAAATCACAGAGGGAGACTAAGTTGTAAAAAATACAAAACCTTGATCCACACTTCTTGCAGGTTAATGAGGGCAGTTTGATTTAATCATTTTGTGAGTTTAATTGATCACCTCTCGGTGTACATTTCATATCGTAGTGTTTGAAGTCCCCCTGTGTTTCTTTCTCTTTCACTTTTTTTCACGATCTTTGTCTTTCACTCTCTCTGTCTCTTTTTACCATCAGCGTTCAATGACGTCTCTTTCAGCTCAAGCTGTTGAAGTGCATTCATATTGTCATTGTGTTCAGTAACTGCAATCAGCCCACTCACTTTGCTTTCTCTCTCTCTCTGCTATATATGTGTGTGATTGTGCATGTGTGCACCGTTAATTTGTCTCTGACTAGGAATGAAAAGGGTCTGGGAGAAATTTTATAGGCTAGCCATTTTTTTTTCTTTTCTCTCCAGTGACGTCAATGACATTTTCAGGGAGGCAGCAACTACAGAAAATTAACACCTACAGCAATCACTTACTTGGAAGTACCAGCTCACCAAGGCAATTAGAATGAAGTGTTGAGTGCTTAGATCAGACCTCTAGAAAAAATAAAGTATTTTCATTCACTGTAATTGTCAGAAGGCTTTTCCGGACATCAACACCTTTGGTGACTTTCCCTCTGTTATAGGATTTCCTGTCTGTGAGGTAGTACTCCGCTGACTTTCAGTCATTCAGATTTGTCAGACACAGAGAGCATTTAACCAGCGTTTCCAGATCAAGCCCCTGACTTGCTGCACAGGATTTGAAACAAAACTATTGGAAATGAGCATGTTTATGCATGCTTGTTTTGGTCAGGTGCATTTGATACCAAACAATGGATTGCCTGCGAGCCAGTTTTGGCAAAAAAAACTTTAAGTGCACTACTACACTCACACTAGACATACTCTACTCACTGCAAACATTGCACGAGGTTGTCTATTGAAAGTTGTAATCCTTAAGACTTCAGTCCTGGTTGATTTGGCAACACCTGTGGTAAACACACAGCAAACACTTCTTGAGCAGCTACTTACAATGGAGAAGCAACTGGTGTATCTGTTTACAGTGCAGCCAAACAAACTCACATTGTTATAATCTCAAGCAAGTAGTTTTCCACAAACAGCAGGGCACAGTAAAGTTAGTTACCTTTGCTAACTATGGTCTGAAACTCTTTGTCTAACACCTCATTGTGGCTGCTCCTTCTGGTTTCAATACTCACTTGGAAAATTTGAAATTACCCCCTAACGAATAATGCTGAAAATGGCTGTTGTCAGGTTTTGTAGGAGCATTATTATCGAACAATTCATGCTAACCTACTTCACAATAAAAGCCACCCCGTGTTTCACCACAATGTTTTTAATTTAAAGCACCAAAAGTAGTAACTTGGTGGTGAGTGGTAATTACTGAATGTATTAAATATACTGTATTAAATGTATGAAACCACTGAATGACTATTGCTGAAAAAATGCAGACCATGAATCATATCAAAAAAAGGGTTTGATTTCATGAAATGCTTAGGGATTATACTTTAGTAAGAGTAAATAAGATCCAATCCACTTCTGCCTTTTAGCTCTCCCTATGCTGCTGTTTCACTGCTCAGTTTGCAAACACTGCTGCTGCTCATTTTTTAGTGAGCTCATCTGCCTACAAGGCAGCTCATGACACTTCAGTAGGGCTCCCTTTATTTTTGAAATGAATTCATAAGAAAAAGGAAAGTAATTTCAAGATCTAAAGGAAAAAAGAGGAAATTGAGGTGGTGGAGGCCAGACACCTTGAAACATTAATTCTGACAGTTTTGCACAAATGGCATATGGAGCTTTTCCTGGAAAGCACATCATTGCACCACAGATATATTGTATGTGTAGGTAAATGTACTTCCTGAAAGTTCATGGTTTGTTTGAGAAATTTGTGAATGAGCAGACCTTTTCTCTGAGCTGAATTTATCATCTAAATTTTAAAAGATGTGTCATCATTCTTCATTTCCGATTTGGAATTATTCTAACGTCCTGCAATTGCTGAAAAGCAAGAGCCTTGGGCGTCATGGGAAATAAAAGCTGTAAAGAAGCTCATTGATTTCTTCTGTATGGCACTGAACACCAGTAACTCAGGGCAAACACAAAAACCTGAGATGTTTTATTACCTCAGTGTGTAATCACCTTGAAGTGTCAACCTTTAAAGGAATACATGTAAGATTAATATATTTAAGACACAGATAGCAAAGAAATACTCTGGGGTCAGAGGAGTGAGACGTGCAGATCACCATGCAAAGGCTTGGTTCTCCACAGCGGATGTGACCATATAGAGGCTCAAAAGAGCTGCTCAATCACAGGAGTTGTTTAACAACACAGCATCAGCCGCTTCCTGTCTGTTACACAAAATGCAGGTGAAGGGAGATCAAGGCAGTCTGTTCAGAGAATTGCAAGCAACCATAATGTGCCACTGAATCCTTCGAACAGCAAGCTGCAGACATTAACCTGCCGGTTTGTGGAGACAGCAATTTCACCCACAGTGCAGATTTAATATTTAACCCATCTGAAATTGAATGCTGTCATTCATGTCTTCTTGGTGGGGATATCTGGTACTTTGAAGCCTTTGCCTCTTAGAGACATTGTTGTTTCCATCTCTTTGTCTGGTCTTGCTATGAGTAAACAGCATTGTCTCAGAGGTCATTTACACTCTGCAAAATATTTATTGCTCATTATTTCATAAAAAAAAGAAACAGAGGAAACATGTTTATTGCTTCATTAAAAGATTAGGTTACATTTTAGAATTGCCTTTATCTGAATGGACAACAAAACACAACACTTTAATAGCTAAAACAAACCATGCTAGTGGCTTTGTGAGGCTGTACTTAGATGCTTGAGCTAAATGAGCATGCTAACATGCTCACATTGACGATGTTAACATGCTGACATTTAGCAGGTATAATGTTTACCATGTTCACCATCTTAGTTTAGCATGTTAGCATGCTAATAACTCAACATCTAGCATTTGTTAATTACAGTAGCTCTAAACACGAAGTACAACTGAGGCTTATGGAAACTAAAGTATTGGACAAATTGAAATTTTGACCTGATGATGTCGCTAGATGTTAAGGGATCATCAACGTTATTACTATTCACCCTGAGGGGGACTAGTTGTCAAGACATCTTGAAATCACTTAAAATCGCAAATGTCAACCTCATGGTGGCGCTAGAGGAAAAGCCTGATAGTGGCAAATATAACAACGTCCTGTGCACTATCATTACTACATATACTATAAACTACATATACTGAAGGAGCAATGTTTCACTCATACAGCCTTTTAAGGCAATGAACTCACAATCTGAGAAAACAATGTCTCACATTATGAAAAAGACTATTATCCATCATATTTAATTAAACATATATATATATAATCTGATAAGCAATGATCCACACAATAATAATCTAATAATGACTGTGATAATTCAAAAATCCAGAAGAAACGAGTAAGTAAGACCTTAAGTTGTGATTGTTTTGTCAACTGATGTTTCCAAGTTCAAGAATGTCAAGCTCAAGTAATCAACATAGTAAAACAAGTAAACATCACAAGACAGACTCAAATAGGGCATACTATTTGATCAAGCAGGACCAACCAGATCAACCAGTCTAAGGATACTACCAAAACTGGAAATGTTTTCATAGTCAGCATCTTACACACTTGTATAGCTAACAATAGCTGCAGAAGTCCAAATCCTGGATAGATTCATCATTTTCTAAAATTCTACTCCCAAAGCACTGAAATGTAAATCAACAGAGCAGCTGGTTCAAACATCCAGTAAATGTCGCTGTTGGGTTATGCACTATGTGGTCTAATGTCTCTTAGCTCTGCTGAGAGACACTTTAATGCCACCATATAATTTCATTATACTCCAGCATCAGGGATATACAAATGACTCACAATGCAATAAATCTCAGTTATTGACTTAGCTGAACTCTACAACACCAAGTTCTAATTGCTATTTCCTCTAAATTGGCTGGTAGTAAATGCCAGCACTTTTCCTAAAAACGTGTTTTCCCAAGAATGCAAACTGACGGCTTGTTGTGAGGACATCTCCTGGCTAGTTCACAGTTGTACTCCCCGCTCAGCTTGGCTCATTTAAATTCTCATCCCAATAACTCAATGTCAGAGTTGCAGCCTGAAGCCAGTTATTATCACAATAGTACAGAGTTAAACAGAGATACAACCTCACTGATTCAATCAACGTGTGCCCTCTGAACCTGGACATTGACGTCAGCACTCTTATTGGATTTCTATTTGGGGTTTTTTGAACTGATATCTGTCACTGCCAGCCGTCACCTCCCCTGTCTGCTCTCACTTCCTGTGAAATTGAAACAAATAGACAGAAGCCCTGAAAAAGAAAAGCACAGTAGGAAGAAATAAACCCACAGGGATTTTTATATTATATGTGTGCACAATTTATATGGCCGTACTTGGCTTGAATTGTAAACAGCACACAACTGTATTATGTTTTCAGCTTTTCAGAAGGATCAAGGAAAGAAACCATCTATTTAAAAATACATTGTGAAGTAAAGGCTAGTGGAACAGAAGCCTGGGTGCAGGTGGGGCAGGATTTTATTTCATTTTTATTTTATTCATTTTTTAAATATTTTTTTTGGAACAAGCTCGTAAACATTAAACCAACAATACTAAGCTGTCACTTAACAATTCTTGTTTTAAAATTTATCAGGGGAGCCGGAAATACATTTTAATGTTCTGCCTGATTGCCTTATATTAGCATGTTAACATTAAACTCCCCATCTCTTTGCATGAGCCCATTAAAACTTGAATTATGCATCGCTAGATCTCGTAATGAATATGGAGGACATGGTGTTGGGGAAGGCCTGTGCGTCATTATCGTCCTCGTTTTGTTTGGGTTAGATTGAGGGAGGTTGCAGCCACTTGCTGTGTACAGTTTGGATCACTGACACAAGCACCCACCTGATGACTCTACAATAGCTGCCTACACACACATTCACACACATATAAATGCACACACATGCACACGTACACTCAATCAGGCAATACTGACTCATTTATATGCGCAAAAGCATGAATGTACTCATAAAAAGGGAATTATGGTAGTTGTTACAAGCTGAAAAAAAAACCAAATTAGTATATCTATTGTCGTTGTACTGGGACATGACACATCTCATTTTGGATCTAAAGCTCTGCTCAGTGTTTTCACATTATCAGGTTTCATAGGCCCCGGAGCACAGTAGACCTAGTATTTCTGAATCATCATATTAATGTTGGGATGAAGTTTTTTGCCTGAAGTATTTGATATTATACAATAAATACTGTAACAAAGAGCCATCAGACGATGGATGGATTTATGTATTGATGGACAATAATTAATTAAGATACTGAAATATCAACATTTTTTTGTTTTTCCACAAAGACACATTTTTTATGCATCCCTGGAGGTTGGGGAAATGTAATCTGATCTGCCATGTTTAAAGCATCCATTGCTCTTGAGGCAACTGCTTGTAGCTTTGGCCAGTAGGTCAACAGTGCCTGTCTTGGTGGCAATTCAAAAAACCACTGGTGGACACTGAGTAGTGGAGGAAGTCTTGCAGTTTCTGGAATCAGCAGGCCAAAAGGACTGCAGCCTCTGTGGTCACAAAGGCAAACATGTGCTACCCCAAGTGAAGGAGTTCATGTTGTTCATGGGTAAATGTAAAGTGGATGGGTTCTTGGTCATCACTTACTTCTGCATAGTAACAGTCTGCCATGAAAAAGGAGCTGAGCCTGAAGAGAGAGCTCTCAATCTGCAGTCCAATCCTCACTTCCTGTATACTCATGGGTTGTCAGTGATAACTGAAAGGACCAGTCAAAGTAGTTCAGACATCTTTTATGGATGCTTCCCGGGAACCTCCATGTTGAGATAGTCTGGGCACAAACAACTAGAGGAAGACCTTTCGCAAACTGGGAAAACCTCGGGATCTGGACAGGTACCAGGGCTGCATGCCATGACGCTCTCCAAGGTCCTGATCCTGCAGTTGTCAGTAGCTTTGGATGTATCCCTTTGTGGTTTTTGGTGCAGGAGAGTGACGTACACCAAGTTTAGATAAAAGCTCAATGTTTTCAGCTCCTCTCAGATCCTCTGGAAGGCTGTTCCAGTGGCTCGGAGCGTAATGGCTGAAAGCAGCATCACCAAATGTTTTTGTTCTGCTTTTTGGAATAGCTAAAATATAGCTTTTTCTACAGTCTTCCTGGTAACTCTGCTGCTGACTTCAGAAACAGGGTTATTTCCCTTACCAATGGTTTAACACAGTTGATTAACTCAACGAAATGCATCCTCAAACACAAGAAATGTCAGTGGAATTCCTTTAATGAAGTTGCTGTCAGTTATTAATTATGGTTGACTTGAATTGAGGTACAATCCCTGTCTGACATCCAGTTCTAGCAGTCAGGTACTGTAATACAGATAATAGAATTCCTATTGTACACACAGTATTGTGGGCAGAACATGTTCATCCTCAGCCTTATAGACTATGTTTGAAGTGTCAAATGAAAAGAGGCTTTATGAACACATTAATAAAAGTCAGAAAAGTACTTTTAGGCATGAAGTCCTGGCATTATGACTTCAGTAGTTATGGAAGTGGAACATACTGGGTCTAGGGATGACAGGAGAATCCTTTTATAAATTGCTCACTACATTTGGATGGTCCCTCAAAGGTGCATTTTCTGACCAATGTGCTGAATAATTACTCTTATTTTGTGCGACGTCAGGCTCAGATAATGGACAAAATACATATCAAGTACAAAGTTTGAAATAAAATCAGTAAATTATGTAGTGGTGGAAAGGTTATGGTGATAATTGTATTCACCGTGAATAAATAAATATTACACATTCACATTCAGTTTGCTCACTCCTTTCCAGCACTGACTCATAAAACCTATGCAGCACCATAAGAGAAGGCTGCAATGGATCAGTAAAGGCTTCATAAAAGATTAGATAATGACATGAGAAAATAACCGTTTCTCTGCATGATGGACAATGACACAAATTTCTCCATGAATTCTTAATGATTTAGCATAATATGGTTATGACTCAGAATTGGGGTTTTTTAGTCATGCAAGCTGTAAGGATGGCAACGTCATGCAAATATTTCAAACAGAAGAGACTTAAATATTAGTGAACAAATATTTTATTGACACGTGCATAATAAAGATGAGTCTTTGGAGATTCATCAAGACATCATCATGTTTTAAAGTGGTTGTGAAGCCGTGAGTAGTGTAGCACACCCCCCCAAAAAGAAAAGAATGAATGATTTGGATTATTCAAGGATAGCAAATACAGCATTATTAAACTTATAAGGACATGAAGTGGATCTCAATAAGATCATAAGCAGCAGCAATAATTATGATTGTGTGTAAGTGAAAGTGGGATAGAGCGAGGAGATATTTAAATTTTTACTTGCATTTTTATTTGTTTTTATTTCTCCTGGAATATCGTTGTTGTAGTCAAAGATTATTTTTATTACTAATAAAAGTTCACTCAGCCAACTCACGTGGAAAATGTTATTAGTGTGTCTACAGAGTATGTTTTGATATTTATCGTCTAGGCCCTGAATTTGTAACTCCCTGCAACACAAACTTGAGCACACAAGAATGAAGGACAAGGTTAAGGGCAGCTATCTGCAAGGCTTTGTAGTCTCATATCTTTTTAGTAACTATGAACCTACTTCTAGCTGGTTAGCTTATCTTAGCACAAAAACCGAAGTGTAAAAACAACACATTGTGGTCTTCAGGAGGGTTATGTGCCGGTCTATTTCTTGGCTGGGAGTGGCCACTTTCTACAGTCTCCACTTGTTGCCTGTCACAACAACACAACAAAATTTTGTTACCTTTGGACAGTGCCAGGCTAGCTGTTTCTCCCTGTTTCTTTATGCTAAGCTAAGCTAACTGGCTGCTGGCTGTAGCTTTATATTTACCAAACAGACATGTGAGCCGTATGGATTTTCTCATCTAACTCTCGGAAAGAAAGCAAATGAGTGTATTTTTCCCCACAAATAAATAACAGAAGAGTTAATATAATAACATTCATTCAAAATTTCTGATGTTATTCTTTCATATTATGTGATAATAAAAAAAAATTTAAACAGAGCCAGCTATAGCTATAGAATCATTCTGTTTCAGCATGCCCTCTTACTAGTTTAAGTTTAGACTACAAAATATGCTTTGATAAACCCGTTGTTCATATTGCCAAGTCAATTTTTGATGAGGGAATGTTTTCAATCATGTTTTATAAAAATGTTAATGTGTTTTTCTGAGCATTTTTCAGGATCAATGTCATCAACATTGGCTGAAAATCTGTTTCTCAAAGTTTGACGGGGGAAACATTTTTCTTTTTTTTAACATGGACACTACAATACAGTATTACAGTCTAATCAGCTAAAAATACCAATTCAAGTTGTTTGAAAACTGTGCAGCAATCAATGGTAGTGTGCACGGAGCAATGCTAAATTTAACACAAGCTGAAACCTTTCTAATGATGATGAAAAGGACTTAAATGGAGCACTGATCATACTGATTAAATACACACACGAAGAGTGTGATTGTAGGGCTAAGCTCCACGTCTACATGAATAGACCTACTGAGCTAATGACAATTAGGTCATCACCCACATTCTATTATTAGGGGGTGTATTTATATCTCCTATACACATTTTTACTTAACTAGTCCCCTATCTGTGTAACCACTGTGACATCAGTTAAAAGACATGGGGAAAGTGATCCACGGTGGATAAAAAAAAACTTGAGTTAAAAAAAAACTATAATTGTAATTAGTATACAGTGTATCTCTTGTATTCAGGGAATTGCTGCATATGCAAATGAACTGGATGTGACTGACCGTTTTTTTCCCCACACCTCTTGTAGTTGCTGAGAGACAAAAAGCAATCATCCACTTCCCCTCTGCCTTTGGAAACCCGAGCCGATAATGACAAACCACGAGAAAGGTAGTGATTTACAATCACCTGTGACCCCCTCCTTCAGCAGGGGAGAGCTCCTCTGCTGGTGGCCTCCAGTGAAACAGTGAGGGAATACGTCACACACTGAGAAACTCAACCCCCCAGCACAAATGTGAGTTCATGCTGGCGTAGGTTGGAGAATGTGTTTGTCTGTGCGTAGATGTCTCTCTGCGTGCCCGTCTGTCTTTGTGAGCAGGTGTTAATGCACAGTTGCTCAAATGGTGTTTGAGCCGTGTGTGTGTGTGTGTGTGTGTGTGTGTGTGTGTGTGTGTGTGTGTGTGTTTGGGGGTGGGGGGTGGTGGTGGAAGGGATACTCTTTGTGTGCCTCAAAGCCAGTTTGTTCTCTGTGTGTGTATGTGGGTGTGTGCTCCATGTGGCACATGACTCAGTTACATTTAGTATAGTTTTCAATGTACTGTATATATAGGCATGTGCATGCATCATTGTGTACGTAAGAGCAAACGCAGTGCCAAACCAAGTGCCAAGTCTGTACTGAATGACCCCTCCCACATAATCTAAATTCTGCAACATTTATAATTATCTGTTTGTGTGGTTAACAAGATTGTCATCACTAAGATTTTCTTTTTTTTCCCTGCCTCCTCCTGCCCAAAAGGTTCTTCTGTCCACACAGGTAACCTGACAAACCTGTTAAAGCTGTGCGTCTTCTTACTTATTCACTTTCTTGCCTGAGAGTTGGATGAGAAGATTGATGCCACTCATGTCTGTGCATTAAGTATGGAGCAAGAGCCAGGAGGCAATTGGCTTAGCTTAGCATGACAACTGAAAGCAGGGGGAAACAGCTAGCCTGGCTCTGTCCAAAGTTCAAAAAGCATGTCCGCCTCAGGATGAGTCAGTTTGTGATCCCCTGCAGAAAATATAACATATTTTGAAATTGCAATATTGGCTAGGATTGGCTGGGACAGACAACTTTTTCACCCATGTAATGTCAGGATTGAAAAATGTATGATGCCTTGTGTTTCTTTTTATGCTTTTTGTGTCACATGTAAAGCACTTTGAATTGTCTTGTTGAAAGGAGCTATACAAATAAACTTGCCCTGCCATATACGAAAATTATGTGATAACAGAATCAAATTTCCTACCCTATGATTTATTGTATTTAATGATCAGAAATTTTACTTTTCAAAGTTTACTTGCACAAGAATAACAACATAGTCTTTTAGATTTCAGTGAAGCAGAAGTGCTGGCAACACATTTTAATTTTAATTTCTGCTTTTACTCTGAACTTTAGACTGAACTTTAGTTTGTCACTACATAAAAATGTGGAAGACCAGACAGCAGCATTGCATGCTACACAACGCATTTATTGTAAAAGCAATAAAACTAAATGGTACAAACAATTATGGGGGTAATTGCACAAAAGGAAATGTTGTACCAAACTGAAACATCCCTTCCACACTAATAAAGGTGGGAGCAGGTTGGGATGAGGAACACAGACAAAATGAATGCTGGTTCATTCACAAAGGAACTGAGGTTATGAAGGAATCTGTGGGGGAGTGTTAAGGTCATCTGATGTGTCACTTCCTCTACTAGATGAATTCAGAGTGAATAAGAGGGACAATACCAGCCTCATATTTGGTTCTCAAAACACATCATTAGCAGATTAAATATAACAGAGCGGGAAGTTTGACGCAATCTCTGTTGCAAACGAACATCTTCGGTAGTACTGCAATATTAATGTATGATTCACACAAAATTGTTCTGAAGTTTGGGAGTCTTCAAATGTTGATTAAGGGCTCTGAAACACCTATGGCATAATGAAAAGAAATGCCTGGAGGAAAATGAAGAGGCAATAATTATGCAATTTATCATTTTTCACATACACCGTCTAGGTGACAATAAAGCTTTCCATGTAAGAGAAAACACAGCACAGCCATCAGCAGCACCTGGTGAAAAGCATTGGTCTTAATGCCATCTGAAAGCACAGGAAATTGATCCACCTCATGATTGCTGCACCACATTCATCTAGCGGCCATTTACCTCTGGGATACTTCATATCTGACCTTAAAATCAATTCATATGAATGGAGTAAGAGTACCAGTCAAGCTCAACACAATGGATGAGTCTGAAGCGTACAATGGAACAGTAATTTTTCTAGCAATGTGATTCCAGCATAATGTCAGAAGCTCTGATTTAACAGCACAAACAGGCACAGGCATGTCTTGTGCCATTAATTTCACAGACAAAAGACAGCAGATTCTCAGTTTATTCCCAGAATGCAATTATAAGAGCAGCACAGTATTTCAAGAAATTACACTAATCTGTACAAATTGTCATGAATACACAAATAAGGAGATATGTAAATTTTCAGCCACAAAGATTGAATTTTGAATTTTATTGTCCTCAATTGAGTCGAAACAGATAAAACATCCATGTAAGGATGTTTTATCTGTTTCGACTCAATTTTAGCCATCATGTTGTTCTGACATTTATTCTAATGAACGCAGCATCAGGATGCATGCATCTGAGGATAAAGTGGAAAAGGCAAGTTTATTAATCAATCTGTGTCTATGCATCTGTTGTAGGGAGACACAACACAACAAATAATATTTTGATATTCAAATCATGATTGATAAGTTACACTGACTTTGGTTTTTTACTTAAAATTATCGCAGTGCTCCACACATCAGCAGCAGACAAAAATGAATCCGTAATTTATAATGCCCTATTGCCCTAAGAATTTGAAAACATTATACAGTACTGTTGTCACGAGGGCTGCCTCAGTTCTTTTTATTTTGCTCAGTCTCCCCGTCTCTCTCTGCCTCTAGCCACTTCCCCCAGGTCCACTCATTTCTGAGGAACTTCACAGACCTGCCATTCTCCACCTGTCCACCAGATGCCCTCGGACCTTCCCACCAATCCTGGTCACCTGATTCCCACATCCACCTGCTCACCTGTTCACATTCCCACCTGCTGACACACCTGCCTCCCATTATCATGATCATCATGCGTGATATTATCATCAGTCCTTCAGTGTATATAACCAGCTTCCCTTTGCCAGTTTTCATGTTGGCAATGTTGTGCTCTTTGTTTTCTTGATCCGATTGTTTGGACTGCCTTCTCGTGCCTGACTGCAACCCTGTACATTTGAACATTGCTTTAGTAAAGTCCTTTTTCTTTGACGAGTTCTGCCTCAGTGTCTGCATTTGGGTCCTCAATCCTATTGCCTAGTGCACACATCCCTGACAACTGTAGCTTAAAGCCACTACGTGTAGGTCACCTGAACATTTCTGACTTCTGTGCCAGTGGTAGACTCACAACAGGCACTGTGGCTGAAAGCAACACTTAAACTGGATCTGATTTCACCAGGGATGTCTTATTTTTCAGCAGAACATTTTTAAGGATGCTATAATTACATACAATTCCTATACATAGGGGCTCTGGCTGGCAGTAAGACATTTCTCAGTAAGCCATGTCATCCAAAAATAAGCAGCAGCACACATGATCAAGAAACATTTCAGGTCACATGACAAAATCAAAACAAGAGTCTTAGAGATATGCAATAGAATATGACATCCTTTGTGTACCTCTGCCTCTTGACTCTCCTCTCTGGCCACTCTAAATGTTTAAACTATTTGGTCTGCTGAAGTAGGTCAGTGTATTACTACACACTTGGTGCTGTTCACATATCACGTCACTTATAAATGCATGAATAACGGCATCATATATTAGTGAGCTTCACCATATAGGAACATACTGCAGTGTACTTCTGCTGATCAGTAAGTTAGGTAAAAAGTCCACATATGCAATATCAGGAGAAATGTAGTCTCAACCCTCCTGCCATGCATTTATGTTTGTGCTGGGAACATTTGGAGAAACCAGGAATAAGTCTTTGAGAACATGCAAACTTCACACACAAAGTTTTGAAGTCTCAAAGCAAAGTTCTTGTTACTTTGTTGTAAATCACTGAGCTGCTAACCAATATTATATTTAAGTTATATATCTAGTAGAAAGATCTTTCTTCTGTCCTCAGAAAAGCAACAAGGAGAGCATTTCATCCCCCACAGTCTTTAAATAGCCTCTCTGTGAATCATGGTTGATTCAATAAAAACAAAATGGATTGTGTCACTGTCTCTGTGACTGACATGGTGACAGCACATGATGATGACAAATTTGGGAGTGTAGGCAGTGATGGAATATTAATAAATAAAATGTCTTTATTTTGTTCTATGTTGATCAAACTTGATGTGTCAAAATAAACAGAAAATAAAACAACAACAAAGAAGACATGTGCCTTAAAATTTCAATCTAAATTTATTTTGAGCATAAATCTCTTACCTGTCAAAAAATGTGGGTTTTTTAATGTAGACTTTTTATTTATTTATTTCTTGCTATATTTAAGTAACTATGTGTTACTAGAAGGTGATATAACAGTGCATAATAAGGTTATAATTATTATTAGGAGGGACTGCATATAGTTTGCAATATTACAACAAATAGACAAGAAAAACTTTGTTGAGCATCTGTTTTTTGTCTCATGATAGTATCATCATTGCAATATCCAAGCAAAATGTGGGTGAATATATAGTGTATTGTAGGGTTTGATAGCTTATTAGCCAGTGTGCAGAATCATTGAACTAAGATAAGATGAGATAAGATAGTCGGGTGTTGCAATTGACAGCAATAGGTACAGATAAGTATAGAGGTAAAATAAGAAATAACAGAGGTATATACAAACTATAATAAAAAAGAAACTATACACAAGCATTTGGAGACAAAGATTATAAGGTAAAGTGACAGTGGTAACTTTTAACTTTTGTTACTTTTGTGTAACTTTTAACTACACTAGTGACAACTAACCTGCAATCCATTTTTTTCTGTACAAGTGATATATGTTAGGATCCATGGACTTTGTCTAGTCTTGTTTATGTCTGTGTTTAGTTTCTGGTCTTATTTTGAAATTTTGCCTCATGTTTCCACTGTATTCCTGCCCTCGTGTCTGTGCCTTGAGTGTCTTCACCTGTTGCCCGTTACTCACCTGTGCTTGATTTCCCTCGTTAGCCTTTCCCTATTTATGCCTGTCTTTTTCCTTTGTGGGGTCATTGGTCAGATTGTGAGTAGTCATGTCGGTTCAGTGTCAGAATGTTGGTTTATTGTCAGGTTAGATTTCATGTCAGTTATCAGATGTTAGGTGTTCAGTGTTTTCTATGTTCCGTATTCTAAGTTCCATGTTAGATGCCTGCCGTGCGCAGTGCTTTATTAGTTTCCATATTCTTGTGTTTGGTTTCTTTCCACGTTCCATGTGAGATTCCTTCAGTTCTCAGTGCTCTTTGAGTTTTCATATTTTTGTGTTTGGACTTACCTGTGTTCGCTTGCTTATCTACCTGCTGTTATCACCAGTAAGGATCAATAAACTGTTAAACTGTTTCCACCTCTGTGTATGTCTGTGTTTGGGTCTAACCCCTATGACTATGGAACCTGGAACCTTAACAATATATGACAAAAACATCACATCCTGTCCAAGGTGCATATCTTAAGGAGAAAAGGTCCAACATTGGACCTTTCCTCCTTAAGATATGCACCTTGTCATGACAAAAAAAAAAGTAAACTTAGGCCTATAATAAATTTATAGGCCTGAAACAAAGGGCAACATGTAAACTAATGAAGCCAAAGCATTATTGATCAGATGATGTTATTTCATTATTTCTTGATTTACTATGTTTGTGCTGCAATAGAAACACTGAGTATCAACTGAACTTTTGTATAATTGCTTTGTTTTTTTTCTTTGGAAAAGCTGACTTGATTGTGAAATGCCGAGTGCTCCTCCGAGCTTCATTAACTTTTATGGCAATCACTTCAGCTCGTGCTCCCAACAGGGACAGAGGATGACGCTCTCGGATGTTCAGGATAGAAGAGGACGTCACAGACAGGCCTCTGCTTGTTCATATTAAATGTGCAGAATCAATGACGAACTCATAAGCAATAACTTTGCTTAAGCAATAACCTCCACCTACTAATGCATGATCCACCTTCACAGAATAGTACAATTTCTGCACTTGTAATATAGACATTGTTTTGTAAGTGGAAGTTTTATGATTACCAACAGCAGTAAATAAAGAGAGCTGCAACTTCAATCCTTGTAGCAACATGGGGGTTTACTCATAGTTTACTCATAGTTTTGCCAAACAAGCGACTTAGTAGCCATTTTGGCAAAAATACCGAGCATCTTGATAGGCAGCAGAAAAGGAAATTGATTAGCTGTGAAAGCTTGAAGTGCATTGTAACTTACATGAATTCAAGCTAACCAAAGTTGCTCTTCTGTGTGAAAGAGGAAACAGTTCTTAGCCATCTTTCAAATCTGCAGGGGGTGAGCCTTTACTGAAAAAAAAAAGTTTTAGTGGAGTATGTATTTAGTTTTGGGGGGTTTTGTATTCTTGCTAATGATGGATGAATAAAAACAATGTCACATAAGAGAAAGAAAAAAATGAAAAGACAAATAAAAAAACAATTTCTGTGAAACTTCAAACAGCCGTCCCTTTTGACATTTCTGCACATGATGAAATCACTGTGTAATGTGCAAATATGATAATTAGCTATTAATTAAAAGGGCAATTAGTGAGAATTTTACTGCCTCAGAGCACAAAATCACTCTATTATCTGTTATTGGTTTACAGGATTACTACTGAATACAAACGCCTGTATTCATCTTATCTCCACTGTGGTCGCTGGTGTTCAAAATTGTTATCTTCAGTAAAAGAGTTATTTGTGTATCCACATGACTTTTGTTTTGCATTTAACTAGTCAGTGTGAGCCTAAATTAATAATTTTTCCTCTCTCTAAAGAGGAAGCCTAAAAGTACTGGTTATAAATGGACTCACTCATCATTGATAAATTGATATCCATTAATTATACCTGTCCAGAAGTATTAGTGGCACACAGAGAGTTCAGCTGAGGACTGCAAATACATTCTGGGTTTCTTTTTGGGATAAGGTCCAACCTCTCATTAACACTGAATGTATGTGGTGGTGACTTCAGGTACAATGTTTACCATGTTCACCATCTTAGTTTAGTGTAGCTAGTAGCATGCTAACATTTAGTTATTATCATAACACAAAGTGAAGCTGAGGCTGATGTTATTAGTACTGGACAAATTAAAAAGTTGACTTGATGATAGCACTAGATGAAAAGTTAGGGGAACATTATTTCAATTCATCCTCAGGGGGACATGAATGTCTGAACCAAATTTCAGGGCAATCGAACACTTGTTGAGATATTTCACAAAAAAACCCAAAAATGTCATCTAGAGCTAGAGGAAAAGTCAGAGGATCACCAAAGTTCGTAGGATTAATATTCATACAAAATTTCATGGCAATACATCCAATAGATGTTGAGAAATTTCAGTCTGAATGACCAACTGACATTGCCATCCCTTTAGCCACGCAGCTAGTGTGGCTAAAGCTTTAGAGCAATAAGAAAACATGGTAGGCCTTTAATATGAACTGAGATCTCAAAGCTCAAAGGTCTAAAGGCTAATTCATTATGGAATATTTGTGTTACATCAACTAAGAAACAGCAACTTAGAAAGTCTGTGGTTGTTCAGTGGTGATGGATTTTTATTGACCAGTTTCATCAGTTGCAAAATGTTTCCTTTTTTTTTTTTTTTTCCTGAACTGTTACCCCACATGCCCTGACACTTCTGGCTGCTCAGCTTTACTCATGTTTTTTCTACAATACTGTACACATGTATATAGCCGAAGCTAATTTCCAACGCCACCATTGATAGTTTAAGTATCAAAGCCACCAGCAATGTACAACGTGTATTTTTCATACATATAAACTCCGCAGTGATAGGGAGTTGAGCCTTGTCATGCAAATTAATCAGTCACAACATGATCCAATATGATAACTTGGCAGAGTGTAAGCACTATCCTTGTAACTTACTAGAACTTCAATATTTATAGTACAATAGATGTCAATCAGAATCAACAATGTTTACAGTTAATTAGCCTGCAGTAACTTACAGTAAGTAGCATAAGTGTATGTATCAGATATTTCTTTATGTCAGTATTATTCCTAATATCTTGCTATGTATCTTTCTCTCTCTTACTGTCTGTGTCTCTTCAACTTATTTTCTTTTTTTCTCCAGCAAATTGCAATACCATCCACCCACTACTGTCACCTTTCATACTGTCCACAAATCAGATATTAGATGTATCTATTGAAGGCTGTATCAGTTAAGGAGAGGCGGAAGGAGGCTGTTATCACGTGGATAACTTTAACATGTGCTGCAAAGAACCACATGCAGCTAAGCTTCAAGACCAAGGAGGTGGTCATGGATTCACAACACAGCAAGACGCCACTAGCACCTATCACCATCCAGGGTTGAGGAGGTGGAAATGATGCCAGAGCTGCCAGTACTGTACCTGGGGATGTGCACATGCGTTAGCAGCAGAGTAGACCAGAGACATTGTACAAGTGAGGGCAGAATAAACTTTTCTTCTTGTTTACTCAACACAATAACACCAAGCTGTTGTGCTTGACATGATGTCTGATGTGTTTGCAGAGGTCTGCTTAGGATGCAGCACGAGAGTGAGGCAGACAGGGAGGTTGCTCTAACACCGTGCTGAGCCCAGAAACATCCAAAGCACAGAAGGGAGGTTGAGGACTAAAGTAAACTCGATCTTAGAAAACACTACTCACCCACTATGCTAACCAGATGCAGCTATGGATCATCATCAGTGCTTTATTCACCTCAAGGTGCAACGTGGAGTGCTTTAAGTATTCTTTTGTGCCGTCAGCTTTTGCAACACTTCCTGTACAGGCAGTCTCAAGCTTAGTGAGAAGCTGCAGAGCATCTGCAGTGTATGTATGAACAAGCATGGATGAGTTATACTATGAAGTAATAAATGTACATTATATACTTCATATTCTGTGATTATTAAAGTGTAGTTTACATATACTTTATGCAGAGACATGTTTCTATGTATTAAACATCTTCACATAGCACAACTACAATCTGTATAGCGCTTTGGGAACTGTTAAGGGTGAAAAGCTATATAAGTGAAGTCCATTTACCATCTGAAGTCCATTTACATGCATGTACTGTACATTTACTACGCATTTGCATATAGATAGGGGCACATTTTTAACATCCTGTAAATCCAGTGAACTTTTCACATAATGTCTTAATGTCTCTTTCATGGTTATATATTTCATTTACATTAATGTTAGAATATATAGAATTTTAAAATGATTTCCATTTTTCATAATGCATATACTATTGTTCTTATTTGTCTGCCTTAGTAAATTCTCTCATACTGCTGCTGCAGTCACATCACTTTTATTCATTCACTGAGGGCGTCAGCTGCTCTCTTCTAAGTCTCCTACTCTTTTCTGACCTATTCAGTTTCTATGTGATCTTCCATCAGCACAGTTTCCTGAGAAAGAGTAATAAGATGTTGCCTGACATAATTCCTTTGACCTCCTTTTCATTCTGCTATGACAGCTCTTTGACCACAAGAATATTGCAAAAGCACTCAAATGTGCTTCCACAACATTATGACTTTGGTAATCCAGTAAGATTATTGTACTGTTTTACTCAATGCTAGTTAACTCTGGAGTCCCTAAAATTTAAATCTACACACAAATATGATTTCCCTCTCTCTCTCTCCCTCTCTCTCTCACACACACACACACACACACACACACACACAGACACAATATAACCAAGTATCTATGTGTCTGTCTGTGCAGGTGTCTCTTCAACAAAAAGCTGGAAAATTGAGAGAGGGAGGAGGACTGCAGGCATACAAAAGATGTGGACAACCGGAAGTGCTGCTGCTCCCAGTTCAGCCTGAGAGGGGCAGAAGAGAGCTGGAGATGCCTTCTCTGAGCAGGTTTCAGGCACACTTCCTGATGAAAGTACAGGCTGTGAGGTTACTAAGGGACATCTCAGCTGTTTAGTCATACAACTGCAATTCAGGCATTGATTCTACTAGTTTCCTCAGGTTTCTCTAAAAACTCATATAAGAGAGGTGACTGCCAGCCTGTAATTAAGCAGACACATAATGCTAAATAGCATAAAGCCTACAATCAGGGTGGGAAATTAATTTTTCAAAATGTGAACATCTACCAGCCACTGACAGATGAATGTTCAAATCATTATTTTGTGTCTGAAATCTCCTAGCCAGTTTCATATTTTACCAGCATTTGGCTGGTGGCTGGTGCTAATTTCCCACCCTGCCTACAATGTAATACAGTTACTTTGAGTAAAACTTTTTTATGCAGTATATATAGTATTTTGTCCTCACCCTGTACATGTGCTGTATATACACATATGTAAAGACACATGTGCACACAACACTATATGCCAGATGTTTCTGAGTAAAACATTCATCCCGTGACGCACATCTTTCTCCATGTTATAGATAACATCAACACTTTCAACAAGTCACACACTGGTTTGACAGTGATTCATCACTTCAAGGCCTTCTCAGTTATCAGGAAAGAAACAAGTGAAAGCTAGATTAAACCTGTCTTTCAGCACATTGCTTTCAATACCCTCCACTGTGGTACTGTATGTTCAAGCAGTTGATCCAACTTATCTATGATAATTACTTAAATACAACTGTTGAAACAACTTTTAATGATCTGAATTGGTATTTAATGTTTATTGTATCATTGCAGAGAGCACTGATATTTCTTGCTTATCTATGAATATTTTCCAGTTAACATAAAATTAAATTGACCTGAATCGTTACATTCTTTTGCATATAAACAAAGCTGCTTTCATTTGAAAAGGGAGGAAACAGTGAGGGGGAGTGAGTGTGTGATGGTGGTGAGGGCAAGGCTGCTCCATCTTCATGTGGGGGCGTGTGACAGTTTTCGTGGTTAGGCAGTAGGTGGGAATCATTTTTAGCCCAGGAGCCTCGTGCTTCAGACCTGCGCATTCCCCCAGCCTACACCCGGGGTTGGGGTGGAAGTGGACGGTGTGTCAGCGGCTACTCATACTACGACTTGTAGAGGTGGATCAATAATCAAATAGAAACATGACTTCTGTTTGTCTTTTGCCTTATTTTGGAAGCCTTGTGTCCTGCTTTCCCCCACATTTCCTACTATGAAGTGGTGATATCATAGTGGGCTGGTGGGGGTGGTAATGTTTGTATTAATAGTCACAGTACAGGAATTAAACTGTCTGGTGCTTTGGCACAGTGTTACAGTAGGTACTGAGTATTACTTATCAGTGCTACTCATAAGATCATGACAGAAGCAAACACTGAGGTAATGAACTATTTTGCTGCAAAGGCAGTGGCTTACAGCCTCATAGAAAGAGGGAGAGCAGGGGAACACTTACATTTTCCCAGCCAACTGTGTAGCAGGCTGAGAGAAAGTAGTTTGTTTTAAAAACAAACTGTTTATTAAAAAGTTACAGCAAAACCAAAGCATGACACAGCCACTGGAGGACCAAACTGTGCACTTTCCAAATCAATGAGCACATTGGTGCTGTACTGCATCAAGTCTACCTGTTCTCAAAAAAACTCAAGAACACTGGACTCAGGACTGATGGCTCCTGGCACTGCCTGGTCATCATCAGTAAAGAGGTCTTCTGGTAGAAGTGTTACCTAAATTTTACAAAAATGTTGTTGAAATGTTGTTCTGAAAGTTTTGATCATATTACAAGATCTTCTTCACCAGATAGAGTTTGGCCAGGTGTCATGAAATTGTAGATGGTCAAATTTCTCCTCATCCATGTTGCCTTAAAAGTTGAGATTGAAAGGTCTTTGAGCTTTCACTTATAAACATTTATTTATTTATTTATTAACATAAAAGCATGTAATCAAAATACTAAATAGACCTTGTGGTGGGATTGTTTTGTCAGAAGTGCAGCACTGTATGTGATAGGAATTAGGTTGTCAATCTAAAGTATTGTACATGACTTAAAATTAGTTTGCATGCAATTTAAAAAGCAGTCAAAAATATATATATATATGTATATATGTGTATGTGTGTGTGTGTGTGTGTGTGTGTGTGTGTGTGTGTGTGTGTGTGTGTGTGTGTGTGTGTGTGTGTAACCCTTCAACAAGCCCTTAAAACCACAATTTGTTGTACAAATAACTGAGATACAGCAGATCAATTGACTGTCACATTGCATATAGAGTGTGAACACAAAGTGGCTTGTTTAAAAATACAAGTTGCATTTATTGCCAGTAAAGCGTAAAAAACACTCACATTTGAGGTAACTGTTAGGGTTTATGATATTTGTCTGGTTTTGGTTATGTTTTGGTTTAGGTTTTTGTCTTATTTTGAAAAGGTCTTGTCTGTGTTTCCTCTGGGTTCTTGTCTGTTTGTGTTTCGCCTGTATCCCTGCCACCTGTGTCTCTGCCAGGATTGCTTTCACCTGGTCCCAGTTACTCACCTGTCTCTAGTCAGTAAGTTTATTCATGCTTCTTTGTTGGACTTTCATATTGGATCATCTCAAGACTCTGTGCTCCTGTTGTTACATGTTCCGGCGTATTTTTGGACTTACCCATTCTTTCTGTACCTGTCAACCCAGCCATTATCCACAGTAAGAACAATAAACCTTTTTCTCACTTCCACCTCCGAGTATGTCTGCGTTTGGGTCCACTGCCTACAACCCCGTAACCCTGCATCCTAACAGATACCACCTAGTCGCCACCAATCCTAACAGTAGGTGTTTTGACAAACAGATATATGTTGAAAACTGATTTATACATCCAAGAGGAACACATATAGAATAAGAAACTTTGATTTCATACTGGTTTTCTGTCATGACATAATGGAAAATTTGCCTGAAGATCTAGTTCCCTTTCTGTGCATATTTTAAGAAGCTGCACAGTGTGTTTTCACCGGGAACTGGCAACTTTGGGGATGAAGAACAATGCAGGAGGATCCCTGCAGGCCTCCTCTGTTTGTGTGGATGTCTTCAAATACTGTGTCAGGACATGGGGTACATGAGAGGGAGTCAGAGTGTGCCAGGAGGCATGCTCAATATGGGGACAGATGGCTTACAACTCCTCCAAGACATCTGTTTACTGTGAGTTACACCATCCATGCCAGATGCTAAGCAAAATGGTTGATGGACAACCCATCACATTCATCTCTCCCATTCTGAAGGCCAGTCGCCCTTCACTTAGCCTGGCAGGCAAAGTTTGATGCTTTTAGTAATAAAATGTGTTGAACATAACTGTAAAACCATAATGCTTTTCCTCTGGTGAATTCCAGCTCATCCAAATCACCTCTATAAATATCAATTTTAGGTATGAAGTCTGGATGTACTAAAACCAAATTTTTCCAAAACATATGGGAGTCAGAAAATCATGAAGTGCTTGTTTTAGCTTGAATAAACGTGTTTCAGTGGAGTGCTGACAGCTATAAACTTCTATCAATGTGATCACAACATCTTTTTTAGTGAAGTGTCAGTTGATACTAAGAGTTATTTTCATGTGGCTCTGTTGTTTCTGGCAACTGGAACAGATTTGTTAGCATATGTTTGTTTCAGTGCTGTGGGAAAAATAAGCATTTTTACTTAAAACTAGTAGTTAAAGCTGCATTTGATATGCATTTTCAATGGATCAAATAACTGTAAAGTGAAGGGAGTCGCTCGTAGTGACGAACACACACAGAATTCTTGCCCAACTTTACAGTTCCCCTCAGCTTTATTGAGTGTTTTAGTATCTTTTAGTTTATTGTTTTTGGTTTTACGGCCCTAAGCTTTGCTTTTCAATCTCACCGCTCTCATCAAGCTGCATAGCCAGCTGTTTTCAGTGAAACAGCTCTAATAAACCCACTGTATCTGCTCAGCACCAAGCAGCAGAGAGACAAAGTTAGTGACTAGCTGGTGAACATAGTGGAGCATTTAGCTGCTAAAGAGCCAGATATTTCTCTCTGGAGTCGGTGGATACCAAAAACAAAGCTAAAAGGAGAATGAATACTGGACTTACAGTCATCAAGTGTCCTGAAACATGATTACAAATAAATGCTAATGTTGCTCTGTATGTGCTGGATGTGTAAATAGGCAACTGTTTGCAAACGCATTTGCAATTTCATAAGGTAATATGTCATGGTTGTGTTTACAGCTTGGTCCGCTGCCCCCAAGTAGCCAAAAAATCAATTAATGATTAATCAGTATGTTTTAAAACCTATTTCCAGTATATTTCCCTCAACTCAAGCACTTTAAGTTCCAATAAATATCCATTGTGCTCCATTTAAACCTAACCACAGTATCTTTTTTTTTTTGTAATGTATGTTTGGATTGAATAACAAGCATCATATGAGCAAAATAAAAACAAAAAACTCTAATAGAAGTGCATTAACGCCAACATATTATATAAAGAAACAGCCAGATAAATCAAGTAATTTGAGTTCACAACATGCTGTTTAATGTGTATTAACTGCA
Source organism: Maccullochella peelii (assembly GCA_002120245.1). Taxonomy (NCBI): domain Eukaryota; kingdom Metazoa; phylum Chordata; class Actinopteri; order Centrarchiformes; family Percichthyidae; genus Maccullochella; species Maccullochella peelii. Next base: position 2,977 of record LKNJ01001081.1, on the reverse strand, counting down.
ACTATAAACTGTTGCAAATACTCCGTGTCTCCTTGTTTTTCTAGTTTTATGGTGAAATGGGCAGTTAAGCAAAAAATAGCTCACAAATTATGGGGCACCACTTTGTAATTCATTTTTAAGGGCACAATCAATTATGTTACATCTATCTTGGCTGAGATTGTTTCATGCTAAATGAAAACAAATACAGATGTCAGTCGGGCTAGTGCTTCTATAAGTGGCTCAATCAATCTGTTTTTCAAAGTAAAATTGTGGTGATATATACAGACTATTTTCTTCAAATAAGAGGACCCTTTGATGAGAGGTAATTGGATGCCATGAATTTGAAAACCCTCTCCCATTAAACCTGGTTTGGCAAATGAACTCTATTTTTTGCGCTGCTGTAGCTATGGCAGTACCTGAACTGAAAGTCGATGACTGTCCTCATCAAGCAGGGTCCATCTACCACATCCAAGAATAGGGTTTTAATGATAGACTATTTTTTTCTGGGGTCCAAAAACATATACACATTTACTGAGCAAGCAAGCTTTGGTTCCCATCAAAAGCTGAAAATGGCTACCAACCATCTTTTTTTCTCCTGATAATCTGATCAAAGTCGTTGGATTTGGACTAAATCCAGCACAAATTACATAAATTTGCTTGACATGTTTTCTGTGATGCCTTGGGTATAATGTCAGGATCAAAGCGTAATTCGCTGGTGGATACATAGTTAAAAGAGCAGTTGCCACAATGAGTCACAGAGACCTCAGTTTGATTGGTGAAGTACAAATGGGACAAGCCAATAGGAATTGTTGGGAAGAAAAGGCCCTGTAGCCAGCTGTGTTTATGAGGAAGCCGAATTCTTGTAATGATAACACCACAAGAAATACTTCAACTTCATCCTCTTCTGTGAAAGAGAGACGTCATGAGAGGCAGAGGCTGGTGTGGGATTCTGCAGGGTTGTCATGTAATGTGCTCTTCAGCACATCCTTTAATTTGAATTTGCATAAGTGTTTCTTGGATGTCTCCGGTCGCTTACTTCAAACTAGCATTCTTGATCAACAGGGCTCCAAAACCGTCAGAGACTGTACTTTCAAGAAAAACAGAAGGGAGGCTACAGTGAAAATATTTCAACTGCTTGTTACTCTACTTTCCAAGATTATGCCTGCATATACTGTAGCTCCTCTTCCATCCTTAAAGATGTCTGAAAAAATATGCTCCATCGCCATCATCATAATGCAGTTCCATTATCCAACACTTTCAACCTTGAGAGTAATTTGATGTTGTTTGCGCTTACATAGGCCGATGTCAAATAGGCTGATCATGCGGCACTGCTTCAACTAGGAGGTGCACTCTCTTTGGTTTGGTTCTGATAGAGTAAAGTGCAAAAATTTGGATACTATAGAAGCCAGACATTTACAGCACCACTGGAGAACTCTAACAGCACTTATTATCCTTTCTACTGCCTACATACTGTAGGCTACACATTGTCTGTTGTAATCAATGAACCAGAGAGATACAAAAAGCTGGATAGCTTACCAGTAAAGGTCAATACTTTCTCACCATAGGTATTGGACGTGGTGTGCTCTATTCCAGACACCTAATATCTTTCCTAATTTTTGCTTTGAATTGACCTTTTATTTTATGTTTTTTATTTTACTGATTTAAGCATTTTTTTGTCAAACTACTTTTTGTTCAACTGTATTTATTTTATTTTATACCTTTTTGTCAATTCAGTGATGCATCCAATTAAATGATGTGTTAAAGTGAGTGGAATTACTTTTTGGATGGCATGCATGGCCTATATAAGATAGAAAACCTGAAATATTTCCTTATTTTGTGCTTTATGGTCATTTCTGTATTTTGTCACCTTTATTAAAAGTACAAGACTGTTTTGTGACAAATGGGGTTTCACTCTTATATAATACTCTTCTTTATATTTGGTTTTAATAAAGTCACAAGAAGAGAACAAAAAGATTTAAAGAACAAAGAGGTTGGTTTTGTGGTTGTTATTGTTATTATAAATACAGCAATGGGGTCTGTGTGCAATGAGGAAGTAAAGTCCATGTCAACAAAACACAAAGGTTAAACAGTTAAAACACTTACAAAAATGCATGTCTGCATCATTTGGTTGCTAATGAGCTGGTCCTTTAATCAACTTAAAGTGCTGGATTGCATAATAAAGTGCCTCACAGATGTACAAAGCAGAGACAGCAGTGTACATTCACCTGAGCTATTAGCATTAAAACAAGCTTGACTGACACAGCTGTTTCCAGAACTTTGCTTGAATTTCTCTCCGCCTCTTTTGTCTCTTTTATTTCCTGTGAGGCCCGATTAACCTGTCGGAAGTGGAAAATCCACTGCTAATACAGGTCCTTGAGAATTCACCATCTGCCAACAGAATGATTCCCTGTCCCCATGGAAACCTAATCAGCTGAGAGAGAGAGTCCTGACAGAAACAGGCAGTGTGTGAGACACAGAGGAAGAAAGACAGACGGGAGAAGAGAGAGAACACTGAAGGTGTTTTTGGGGTGCGAGAAGAACACAGTCATGGGTCTCTCCCTACACACTTTGAATTCATTTATCATTCTAGTTTATTGTCTTTAATTAGTCAGGAGGAAGCAATGCATCAGTGTCTGTGTTATGAAACTCCTACGTCTCTACCTTTTGATTAGATGTATGAAAAGTTAGTTTTTCAAAGAAGATTAATTCTATGTGTCAAAGTCTGGACAAAATGGCAATGTGCTTTAAAAAATGTATTATACAGAAAATGTAACATGATGTATAGTTTGTTTGTTTTCTGCCTAATGAATTACCAGTTACTGAATTTATTTTGTAATCCAAACTTTATTTTTATTGTTTTAATTATCTGATACATTTAAAAGTTAAACTTGCATTAATTTATTTTTTGGCCCCATGGCTTTTGGCTGAACAAGTTGTATATACAGCCTTATATTATATTCAATTCAATTCAATTCAATTCAGTTTTATTTATATAGCG
>LKNJ01001080.1:112006-131673 GCA_002120245.1 Maccullochella peelii | reverse complement strand
CTTTCATTTTATTTTTTCTTAATCTGATTTTATTTCTTCTAATGTTAGAAGAAATAAAATCAGCCCATGTAAAGCACTTTGAATTGCCTCTGTGTTTGAAATGTGCTATATAAATAAAGCTGCCTTGCCTTGCCTCAAATACAATAAGGAAGAATGGAATTTCGTTTGTGCTGCTCACAACATTGAAAAGTCACATCTGACTAAAACCTTCAACAGCAGCACGTTTCCAGAAAGAGTGTTCCAGTTCCTCTGGATAATCCACATACCTTGCTTTTAACAGTCATCATTAGAAGTATATTCTACCAAAGAAATCATTTCTATGAAAACTATGATTATACAGAGCACAGAGCACACTACACTTGCCAACTTGCTTAGTGATATTTTACCTCAAGAAATCAGCCAGTACTCTTAGACCGGGCTCCAGGTCTGTATTGTAATCACTGTTGTAATTTGATGAAACATTAATTTGCATTTAAGCACAATATGGATTGAAATATAAGATTAGATAATGATGCAAGATCAGCCTTTAGGTTCTAATCATTTTAATTATTATTTTAACTGATGGGTCTTTAATGGTGCAAATAATTAAATTACCACAAGCTAACTGGCACGCAGGGTATGTAGGTAAAACTGTCCTGTCCTTTTATTTATCCCCAGAGATCTACAGTATATTTGGGGTCAGAAATTCAGATATGTAGCTATTTATTGGCTCTGACGTATTCTGTTAATGTAGACTTTGTTTATATACGGTTACATGATTAGTTGCATTTCAGACTTGAAATATTCCATACATAGAATATTATAAAGTGTTGGAAAAGACTCAAAATGTTGTGTACTCAACAGGAGGCTGAAAGAATGATAATTATGAGGAACCACATGTTGAAAGGATGTCAGGGTTTGTACTCCCTCTGATCGTGTGGAAAGGGTCTTCACTGTTTGGTGGTCACAGCTTTTGCTGAAAACTCAGTACTTTTTAAAGAGTTGAAACCGTTGTTAAATGCACCGTTCATCTTCAGTTGCCAAGTTGGGACCACATTGTATTCAACAGGTATTCATGTTCAGTTTATATGAATACACTTCATAGACATTCAGCATTTTGCACTAACAGGAGATTAAACAAGACGTGCTTAGAAGTCATCCAAACTGCAATTTGGACACAGTCAAATATTTAATACTTTCTTTTATGTTTTTCAAGATGTTCCTGACAGTGTCTCACCACTGTCTGTGATTACTTTCATTATTTCATTTCATCTCATTATGCCTTGCCTTGTAGTGACCATCAACAACCCACTCAAAAATCAAGCAAATTTAGCATGCTACATATAGGAGAGTGACATTTTTGTCACCAATAACCGAGATCACAGCTCTTGTGACTAGATGGATTTAGAGGCTCGGAGGCCCTAGGCAAACCAAGACTCAGGACCTCATTGGTATTCTCACCCTTTTCCTAACTGAAAATGTCGTTAACAGTAAGGAGGATATTGATTGTCATGAATTAAAATTATTTACGTTTTTTCTGAGGCTTTCACTACTCTGGGGTGCAGAATACAAAAGTAAGAATATGAACACAATTCTGTTGGTTATGTATTATATCTAAACATCAGTGTATGCCCCTCTTAGCTGGGGGCCCATGCAGTTACTCAATGGTAAAGTCTGCTTGTGGGAGCAGGATCAGCCCAGCCTCCAGTTCCTCTGAAAGGTGGGCTGGGTGGTTTCTGAATTGGGTCACTCACAGCCACAGTATTTGAATTGCTTTACAAAATGTGAGATAGATTCAAATCTCTGGAACAAGTCTGGAACCAGGCTTCTTTTTTTGTTTATTTTGGCTCAAAATGATAAGCCTGAACCCTGATATGTATTAGACATATATTCAACAACTCCAAAACCAGACGTAAAACACTGCTTATATAAAGCATTACATAAAACAATGAATCAATCCCACAGCCTGAACTCTGTTAAACAGGGACAAAGTGATTATCAAAAGTCAAAATCAAGTCAAAACAGGACACACTGATGCCTTTTATTTAAACTGAAGGCATCTTAGTTTGATATTACGTGTGAAACCGTATTAAAAACCAATAACTGTGAGCTTGTTTTGGTACAGCTCAGTCATCCACGGCTGTCTGAGAGGTTATACAATGTAATTGCGTTATATAAGTGAACCACATAACTGGCCAATAGGAGCCCGTCTCGTGCGTCATGTGACGCCCTGCGCTTGTGCATGAAATCCGAAGAAGCAACAACATTAGCTGCTGAAGCTAGCTGGCTAGCGACCAAGATGGAGTACCCCAGTGACTGCTTTATTTTCATCGGGGTTTTCTCGTTTTTTAAGAGGAGGACATGACACCCGGATTCGTTAAAATATACGGGTTTTGGGACTTCCGCCTGAAAAGAGTTCGTTTATGGAGTTCGACTAGCGGCGAGGGGGCAATCGGTGTTAGCTAGTTAACCCGCTGTAACGTTAGCTAACTCTCAGCATTAGTGCTCCCGGGGTCTCTTACATAAAACAGCATCCGATCACTGGAACAAAGACGGGTTTGTTGATATGTAGCTAAGATATATCCAATCTATCATCGACTTCCATGTACTGTAAAGTATTTTAAAATCTAAACTTGACCATTGTTTAGTTTATATAGTATCTTAACGACGAGTTCGCACGAAGAAATTAAGCGCATTACTTGCTAAGCACTGAATGCTTTATCCACCAGTTTCCGACTAAACATAACGTTGCTGTAGAATAATTCTCGTGTTCTTTTAAGAGACACAACATCCGGAAAGTTTCCATTTGTAGCCGAGAGACGATATCAGACCGCCTCCTTGTTGTGAAGGGGGCGAGAGAGGGCTGGCAAGCGGAAAGCATAGTAAATAACACCGACCTTCTAACTTACCCCAAGAAGCCATAACCGGCGTTTACAGGGAACCCACGCCCCACTTGCTGGCTTTAGAGGTGGGCAGGCCATAGTTGGCTGTTTGTGGGTCTTTGACACGGACCTATTCTATCGGGGTTGAGATCGCATGACTCGTAATGAGTCCCAACCCACTTCCAATGGCCAGCACTGACAGTAGGGCACAATCGGAGGTTTGGTTTGACGTTAAGGCGTTAAATTATAGTTTGCCATACTTTTGGGGTATGCTCTCTGAGCAGCGTGGGGAGTTAGACTATCAGTGAACCGCTTCGCTGTCTACTGTCTTTCCCTTTGGAAGGAGGAAGATGGAGACGGGAGTAAGGTCACACCAGGGCGAGGTGTTCGTTCACCCTCTCTCCAACCCTGGGGCTGCGGGCATCTTCCCCGAAATGCTGGAGGTGGCAGAAGAGGCCAACCGGGCTGGGGACTTTAACCTGGCCGTGGAGATCTACAGCTCCCAGCTCGCAGACCTCCAGCAGCCGGACAGGGGCTTGTGTCTGAGGAAGGCTGACTCGCTGGCCCGCGCCGGGCGGATATCTGAGGCGCTTGACTCGTACTGCACAGCGGCCAGCCTGGGCAAACTGCGCCCGGAGGAGCTTCCCCTCCTGGTGGAAACCATCGCCAAGACTCTCCGCGAGAAAGAGCTGGGCATCCCCGGGACGTTAAACGGGCACGGTAGAAGCAGTGGCGGGCAAGATGGGGTTGAAAGTGATGGGGAGTGTGGGGAGGATGAAGCCCTGGACTTGTTTTCTTGTCGCATGTGCAAGTGTCTGCTCCACGAGCCCACAACCGTGGAGTGCGGACACACTTTCTGCAAACGCTGCTTAGAGGACGACTCGGTCAAAGACTGTATACGCTGCAAAGAAAATCTGAACAAAAAAGATGGACTGCCAGACGGCCGGAGATTAAATGTTGTTCTCAGTGGCCTGCTGGATAAACTGTTTGCAACCGAGAGTAAAGCTAGGAAATTGTGGATCGAAGGGGAGCTTTTGTGGAGGAAACAGAACCTCTCGGATGCCTTGGAGAAGTACAGTGCAGCATTAGATCTAGGTAAGAAAGCACAGCCTTCATGCATGCAGCGTATGAAAAGTATTTCGTGTACCTCTTTATGTGTTAAAGGTGTCACTTTTGGATCAAAACTATAGTGTTTTGTACAGGTGACCTACTTTTTCCTCCCAGTCTAGCTTCCCGGTGTCACCGGTAAGTGGCGCCACTCTACACTGCACCGAGGTCAGGCATTATATGACGCACCGCACCTCGATCTCATAGAGGAGCCTTGGGGAAGGGATGCATGTGTAGCTTTTATGGACATCATAACCCGCTTTGTTATTCTTTGCCCATATATCTCCAAAATATTGTATTTATTTGCATAATACGTGCATACTGCATGAATACACTCCTTAGTTGTGACAGACTGAGTTGGAGTTTAGCCTTAACTCCTCCCCCCTTTACTGGTTGTGTTTCATAAGCTGGCAGTTCATGATGTGTTGGATAACACTCAGGGAAAAGTGACGATAATAAACTGCAACTGTTACTATACTACTTTAATAAAACTTGCTTTGACACTTAAAATTTTTCTTTTCATATTTTTCATCTTTTGGATTGTTGTCACTTAAAGCAGCTATTTCCATTTCCCCGAACCCGCTGAGCCAAAGAACAGAACAGAAAGTTCTGTTCTGGTGGCACATTACATAAAGAGTGACAGTGTGTTTTATTAGTAGGCCAGGGCAAGTCTCATGTTACATGGTTTGGATCCTCACAGAAAGTTTAACCGACCTCTTCGCACCTCTGGCCTAAATATTTGAGTCACATTAAAAATCAATTTCCTGTGGTCCTTGAATAGCTTAATGGGTGAAACAGGGCACTGGCCCCCATTGGCTCTCTCAGGGGCTCACACTCATGTTGGTCTAAGAAATTGATCAATTGGAGATGAAAGTGTCAAGCAAAAGGAATATGCTCACGTCTATTTTTGTCGTTTTGAGCACTCAAATGGCACCTTTTCAGATATTTCTCTACCCAGATCAATAATGATTCATGCCTTCTGTCTTGTGAAGGACTCTGGGTGACAGGAGGACAGAGGGCCTTCACAGCTTGCATCACTGCTAGTCAATGTTTTCCCAACAAATGCAGCAGGAGGCCTTCTGGTATCCACGATGCAGGATGAGCGTAATGGGCTCATGATGTCAACAGAAGCACAGCTGTTATCCAACCTGTGCCTTTTAGCCAAATTCTTTTCCTCTTGGTGGCTGTCTATGCTGCATGTCTTGTGTGCTGCATTTACACAATGAAAGTGATATAATGTCTGTTTTTGAGTGAGCAAGCAAAACTGACAGGTGCAATATTGGGTACTGGAGGAGAGATTGCAGTGTGTTTTGCAGCCACAGCCTACGTTTCTGTAAATAGTTTGAGTGTATTTTAAAGGATAAAGAAATTGCTGCCAGTAATTAAATGAATGAAAACCGATGAGATATCCAGTTACCTCTCTTATGACTGCTCTTTCTGGATCTCTCACATTTTCTTTCACTCTTCCCGCCTAACATCTTGTGTGTCTTTTTGGTGAGAAACTATGAAGATGTAGATCATCCACCTTCTCTGTTTAGAGCACATCCAGCTCGAGGAACTGTATTCCCCCTTTCCACCATAGTTGACCTAATGCAGTGTCACACAATCCTGTTACAGTGAGTGGTAATTCCTGCCAAGTTTGTCCTTGCTTCGGTGAGTCAGCTGTCCCCTCTCTAACAGATCAGACTTCTGATCATAACCGAGCAATGCCCACCTGTTGGGATTTGCATCCTTATTATGTATTAGATTACTCTTTATTAACATGAGGTATGCCTCTAGGTATGCACCAATATGTTTCTTTTTTTTCAGTTTTAGTGAATATCTTACATTCTCCCACTGCTACTGATACATACTGATAGATTTTTTTAAAATGTATTTGTAAAGATGCAGCAGCAAAATACAGTCAACCAGGCCAAACAGTCTGGCCTAATATGCAGCAATATTTATTGTGGAGCAGTTCTGGGTTTTCTTTGTAAAGCTGATATGGGCTGATATCTTTACTGTGCCGATATGTTGATTCAACTCTACATGAGATTATTTTTGGGTTTTCTTTGACTGTGCGCCTGCATTCTCTTGGCAACCTGGCATGGTGATGTCCTCCCATTTATTTCTGGAAAATTGCAGCCCATTTTAATCCAGCTGCAGCAATAGTGGAGCAAAAATACAACACAAGTCAGAATTATGTCCCTGAGTCATTTTAAAAAAATATATTTTTGAACATCATGGGAGCCCCTCAAAATGGTAGGCAAGCCAGGAATAGAACGTGCATAACTACAGTGATTGTGTTTGCTGGAGTCTGAGCGCTGCTAAAACGCGAGTGACCTACAATCAGTACTGTGCCTGAATGCATCCTGTAGACAGATGGAGCACTAAAGCTGCTGCTTTGCTAACGTGTTGCTCACGCTACACCTCTTGTGTAGACGCAGTGCAACCCTTTAGCATCTAAAGATTTTAGGGGTGTCCCCAGAAAAGATGCCCCTATCTGCTGAATCTGTATCAGGACAGGTCAAGCCTGCTGCATTGTTTATATTTTGTTTATTGTAACACCCACAACAAATCAGAGGAGTCACAGGTTTACTTAGTCAACTAGGTGAGGTGTTCAAATGTTAACTGCATTTGAATTTTATTAATTAATCATGCTGGGAATGAAGAGAGGAGGGTAGCCAAATCCTGTCCAACCTTACTAACAGATTTACACCGGCACTCCTTTCACATGATTGTTTACAGGTTTTCATTGTGATGGTGGTCTTGCCACTTCCTTTTATCAGATGTAAAGACAGATTTATAGGCTGTGTTGTTTATTTTTAGTACAAGTCCTGCTCTCTGAGTCTAGAGATGCCAGAGACCTTTGTTGCCTCTTGCCACTGGACTGTGGCTACAAGGTTTTAAATGTTCCTTGTCTGATGTCCCTTGTGATAATAATGTCACTCATAAAATAAGACAATCACATGTAGACTTTGCTAGACCTTAGTGATGGAAGTCTTTGGAAAATGGTTTGTCAAATAACTTTCCAAAGGGTTTCAGAATCCAAAGTTCCAGCCACGAAGTTCCAAAGGCAAAAGCCAGTAACATTTTTTTGTGGGTAAATCATGAGGGTCACCAATCTAGTGAGCTGGAAGGAAAGTGTAGAATAGTATACTGGGTTTGGTCTTTTCCAAAACGTTGTCACTGTTGTGTACACACAGTCTCTAACATTCTGTAGCATAACAAATACTTTTAATCAAACCTGTACCAAGCCAAGATGAAAAAATAGTTGTTAGTTGCATGATTAAACACTAGGAAATGATTCTAACAGACTCTCAAATTTAAACATGTCTATGACACTTTCCTCCTGTTTCTTTGCAGCCTTGTGCACAATCGTGTGTGTTTACTTATTTATAGCCAATCTACATGTGTATTGTTTTTTTTAAGTTAACTGTCAGATGGGTTTCATTCTCCAAAATAGCACAGGAACAGTTTGGTTCCAAAATGATATGATCAGTAGTTGATTAAAGTCACTTGAAAAATGAACAGCTGCACCAAGATAAACCATATTTACCTTTTAACTAATCCTATATTAATAAAGTCCCCGGTTGAAATAATGCTCTAATCAGACTGGAACTTCTTGTTTCTTATGAAAGAAAGAATGATGTCAGACAAAAATGTGCCAAAAGTCCTAATTGGGTACAGAAGGTACTACATGTATCATTTGCTATAATGTGGCACAAACCTGTTTGATAATGTAGCCATGCATGCAGTGACTGTTTTATAACAAAAACAGACTGGTTATTGTCCTCTGACACGACTGAAGTTATTATCACTATACAAGTTACATAGCATTCCCACTTGTGAAATAGGTCTTATGTCACATGTTACGTTGTTGCCCTACTTCTGCTAGGCCTAGAAAAAAACGGCCATCCCCTGGAGGCCTATTCACTGACCTGATGGTGCGTGTGTCTGTCTGTTTTTCCCTGTGGTGTATAGTGCCCTCTTCAGGCAGACTGCTGTGTCAGCGGGCTGAGTTGCACATGGAGATGAGAAACTTCAGTCAGGCAGTGCAGGACGCCAACAGCCTCTGTAGGATAAAACCTCTCTGGACAAAGGTGAGACACAATTTTGAAATTGTCTAGGATCTTATGGCCATAAGCATCAGAAAGTTGCTCTGTTTCCTGTCCACTCCAGGCTACAGTAAAAACAGCAGCTCAGAATATACTTCCATCTTTATAAATAATAAAAAAAGAAAAACTACATAATGTCTGTGCTGCAAATAACAGTTTCATAGTTTTTCCACATATTTTTGCATTAGACTTCATTTAGCAGTTGTTATAAGACATAGTATAAATAGCAGAAGAGTTGCACACTTGTGAAGACAGGCAGGATGTGAAACATTTTATTGTAAACTAAAATATCTCCTATTTGCAAATGACCCCCAGTCTATATATTAACTGGTGGTATAAAATTAAGCACATTATGAGTTGCTACTAAAGTTAGGAGTTATTTTCATAGAGCTAAGCACCCTGACATGATGTTACATGACAACAGTTTCTAATATTTTTGTAGCACTTTGACTATATTTCGGATGAAGTCAATATGTTTCACAATGAAAACCACAAGAAGAGACAAATGGGTTTTTGGAATTTTTGTGTCCCTTAGAAACACTGAATGAGTTATGAGGTATTGCATTAATCACACGGTCACACACTTTTTGTATGTTTATTTCAGGCTCACTTTCTGAAAGCCACGGCACTGAGTAAAGCAGGCCGGAACGATGAGGCCTTGCAGGAATACTTTGTGTGCGTGGCGCTAAAGCCAGACTGGACAAAAGTCAAACTGGAGGCTCAGAAGGTAAGAGAAGCTCCTTCTAAATAAAATAAAAAAAATGCTCATCAAGTATCCTTCCAAGCTCTTGTTTTCATTAAATATTTATTTTGCCATAAAAAACTGTAATGGAAATGACAGCAATGTGAAATAAAAGCCTAAATATCCCAAATATGTAATGAGTTTGGGTTGTGAGACCTGCATCAGCTGCATCTTGTTGTAGCATCAGTGTTTTGCTTACACCCACTCTACCAGAGAAAGCCTAAAAAATTTTAAGTACAAATGGTGGCAGGCAAAAATGCCACAGTCTAAAAGAAATGGCTAATTCAGTGAATTAAATACCTGAGAAATCAATGTGGCATCACTTTGATTTAAAAAGAATAATCATGTAAATATAATATTGTCATGAAGAAATCAAGCTCACTGCATTATTTCCCACACAGACCTAAAGTAACCAAAGTATTAATGGTGTGTCATATCGCGCAACCTGAGTTTTTCTGATAAATTTAGGTACAAAATGCTAAAAATAGAATCTTCATTTTTATTTCCATACAACTAGAGAATAAAAATGATAGAGATGGATGATAATAATGTCCTCATGAATATATATTTTTAAAAATCCCAATTTCTGAAGTGTATGTAGTGAATGCTACTGTTCAGGTGCATTTTAACAATGCAAAGTGTGACCGCTGTCGGATCCATTTTCAATTTCTGATTTTGAAAACAGGAAAACCTCAATGAGGTGTAGACAAGTATGACGGTCAGCTTTCGGTTTTAGGCAGAATACATGGGAAGAATGAATTCCCCCGTCTACTTCTTCTGCTCATCTATCTATTTGTATTGTGAACATTGATGGAGTGCCTTGTTGTGTTTCATCCTGCAGGTCCTTAGCGAGCTCTTCTCTTCTGTGTTTGAGAATGAGGACCTGCCGACGCCGCTGCACCCACTGCAGGGGGGCTTGGCCACCCGCCTCATCAAACCCCCGGCCTTGCTCAGGTCCCTGAGGCCACTCACACAGAGACCTGGCGTTTCCTCACAAGTTAGTGCACACAAACAAACACACTCTACCCACTGAGACCAATGGAAACATCTGTGAGAAAGGACATTTTATCTATTGAAACATTAAGACATAAAACTATAATATTGAGATATTGCCCAGTCCCACACTGATGTATGTTTTCCATTCATTCTTTTTTTTATATCCAACCCTGTGTGTTAATGTTCTAGGTTCATATCAGGGAAATTGATTGCATCTTGACACATGGACACACCAGGTCTCCTCAGATAACTGTGTTGATTTGCAATTTTAATTCTCAAAAACACAAAACAGAAACTGTTATTACAGCTGCTGGGGTAACATGCAAATATATAAGAACATAAATACATTTTTCTCTCAGATCAAGATCAGTCATAACTAAATATTTCACCAAGTAGAATTGAATATACAAACATTCTGTTTTAGGTTCAGGGAAGGTCAACTGTACTTCATCTTTATCCAGAGTACATTATATTTCCACCATAGTTGGCATTTTGTATTTACATTTTGAATAAAGGTGCACTGGAGGAAAGTGTGGCTGACAAAATGATCATCCCGTCATAATCGTCCAGCTCACTAATCTGTCTGTCTGTCTGTCCAGGAGTTCAGTGTGACTAAAAGCGCTCCAGTGGACGACTTGTCCTCCAGACTGTCTGCTCCGTCTCCTGGTAAGTCTGACCTTGCTGCAGGGGAGAGCAGCACTAAGAGCCTGGCCGGCGTCCTGGCTGCACTGCCAGCACCCCCTGGTGGCCTCAAGAGGAAGCACAGCGGAGAAGGGCCCTCAGCAATCTTCACCCCTCCCTCCAAACTGCCCCGACCTGGTAGGAGAATCCAAGTTTCATTCCAAAATAAGATAATTCACTGTTGACTGATAACTCACATAAAAGTATCACAACACTGATCACTCAATATGGGTGAATTACTTTATATTGAACCCTGTCTTTTTTTTCTTTTCTTTTTTTGTCCCTACTTGGCATAAGTTCTAAATAGTTCGCTCTCACTGGTGTCACTGATTGGATGCCACTTGCCGCCTGTTGGTGTTGATAATCATTAATAGGTGATAGAATTATTAAATTGACTGATAGGTTGTTTTATTTATCAACTAATGCATAACTTGAATCCCATTAGTATAATAAATTAATGCTAGTCCAGTTTTTTGTGTACACATTACTGTCACATTCCTTCATGTTGCTTTTCAGTAAAATGGGAAATATCAGCATTTAAAGTAGCACTTGAACAAGCAAACAAAGCGGTAAATACAAGAATTTAATGATGTAATTTAAAACTTTAAAGATTTTAAGATTTTTTTAGACTGCATTCAGTAATGACCAAGTGAATACAAGGAAGCATAACACAATCATGTAAGAATGCAATGCAAAAAAAGAGGAACAGGTAGCACAAGTAATTACTTACACGTAATTAAGTGTGTTACTAAGTTAATAAGAGATGTCCTGATCCTGTGTGTGGCTCAGACAATCCAATACTGCGTCATCCTGCAGTCTGCTTCTCTGTTGAACAAGTTAAGCTACTTTTACAGCCTTAAAAGAGACTGTTTGTCTGAGTGCAGCTTTTATAAACTCTGCCAATGCTTTTGTTTTGGTTCTCTATTTAGAATGAATAATTACATCAAATGAATGTTCAATGCATAGACATTTGTTCCAGCATTACGTAAAAGTTTTGAAATGACACCCTGATCTTCACTCCAACAAAACTTTAATGTGTCCTGTGAGTGTTTGTCATGAGTCACAGACTGAAAATGATCTGAATATCAAACACACACTATAGACCTGGACAGGTTTTATGGTTTATGGGTTTTTTATGGGTTGCAAAGCTTAACGTAGAAATCTGCCCCCTCTTCTCTGTAGATAATAAATAACATGAACGCACACACAGAAACGTGTATCCTGATGTTGTTATGTTTTGTGCAGACAAGGTGAGCAGCTTTCAGAAGGCCGCAGTGTGTGGAGGGAGGGTGGTACCTGCTGAGCTGATGGACAGTGGAGACATGGAGTGTTCACTCTGCATGAGGTGACTGCACACAGTCCATCGTTCCAGCACGTACACACACTAACTGCATGCATCACAGGTTTTGGCAACAGTTAGAACCAAAAGTATTGACTTAAAAACTATATATCTGAATGAAATTGTGTTATGAATACATGTATCTGCATGTGATACGTGCATCCTTGATATCAGTGGCTAGCATTTGGTGTGCTTTTTGTTGTTTGTCCTCCAGATTGTTTTATGAGCCGGTGGCCACTCCCTGCGGACACACCTTCTGTCTCAAATGTCTGGAACGCTGCCTGGACCACAACCCTAACTGCCCTCTGTGCAAGGAGAATCTGTCTGAGGTACACACATATTTTATATAGTCATATATGCAAATACACTTTGTTCAAAATAGGGTTTCACCACATATTGAAATGGTAAAAACACCCTTAGTATTGTAACTTTTGTGTAGTTTGTAGTTGTGCTGCAACAACTAATTGTTTATGCAATTAGTAGATTGGTAGAAAATGAATCAACATAATTTTTCATTTAATAAATACCTTGGTTCTCAAATGTGAGATTTAGATGCTGTCAGTTTTATATCATCGTAAAGTTCGAAGTTTTTATTTGGCACGTGCAGTCAAACAAGTATAACAACAAGGTTTCTAGCCTGTGTTAACACAACATATAACATATAAAGGACAAGATAATAAATATGGATAAAAATAGACATATATAATAGACCTTATGTAAACTATTTCCTACAGTGCAATCAAGTTTGAACAAATACATGTACATGGTTTTAAATTTACAAAAAATATATATTAAAAGTAGTGCAAAGTAGTTCACTCTCTGTACAGAGAGAGAGAGCGCTCTCTGAGAGGGGTGTGCTAGAGAGGGGAGAGGGGCAGGGGGTGGTAGTAGTAGGTAGTCCGTCATGTATTGCTGTTTAAAAGTCTAATTGCTTGAAGATAAAAACTCCTCCTGAGTCTCTCAGTCCTTGCTTTGTGACTAAAGAAGTGCTTTCCAGACCTCAGCATCCTGAACAGGCCGTGACCGGAGTGGTTGGGGTCTTTCCTGATGCTGACTTGGATTTGCACCTTTTGTAGTAAATGTCCTGCAGGGCTGGAAGAGAAGACCTGATGGTGCGCTCTGCCGAACGCACCACCCGCTGTAGAGCTTTCTGGTCCTGCACGGTACAGTTCCCATACCAGACGGTGGTGATGTAGGTCAGGATGCTCTCGATAACTGAGATGTAGAATAGTTTTTGAATGTGCTGTGATACTTTGAACTCCCTGAGTCGCCTGAGGTGGTAGAGGTACTGTCTGGCCATGCTCACCAGGAAGTTTATGTGAGTGTTCCAAGTGAGGACCTCAGTGATATGAACACCAAGATACTTGAGGCTGCTCACTCTTTCCACTGGGGTCCCTCCGATCTGTAGAGGGGTCTAGCTTCCCCACTGCCTCCTGAAGTCCACCACCAGCTCCTTGGTTTTGTCAACATCAGGGAGAGGTGGTTGTTCTGACACCACAGCAAGAGACTGTCCACCTCATCCAGGTAGGTCTGCTCATTGCTGCCGGAGATCAGGCCCACCACCACTGTGTCATCTGCAAACTTCACAATGGAGTTGGGTGTAGATGTAGAGGGAGTACAGTAGAGGACTCAGTACACACCCCTGTGGGGCCCCCGTGTTGAGTGTGTTGGAGAATGTGTTTCCCACTCGCACTGTCTGCGGTCTCCCTGTTAAGAAGCCCTGGACCCAATTGCAGAGGGAGGTGTTGAGTCTCAATCTTGGAGTTTAGATGACAGGATGTGGGGGACTATGGTGTTACACTGAGCTGTAGGCAATGAACAGCAGCCGCGCATCGTTCCCGCATCTTGTGTCAAGGTGGTTCAGTGTGCACTACCTGAGCTATGGTGTCAGTGGTGGATCTGTTGGGTCGGTAGGCAAACTACAGTGGGTCTAGGGAGGGGGGAAGGGTGGACAGGATATGGTTCTTGATGAGCCTCTCGAAGCACTTCATCACCACAGAAGTCAGGGCCACTGGACGATTGTCCTTTAGGCGGCGGTGGTGGTTGTTCTTAGGCATGGGGATAATAGTGGATTTTTTAAAACGTGGGGACTACAGACTAGGCCAGGGAGGTGTTGAAGATGTTGGTAAACACCAGAGCTATCTAGTCAGCACATGCCTTAAACACACGTCCAGGGATGCCGTCTGGTCCAGCTGCCTTCCAGCAGTTCACTGCCTTCAGAGTTCTCCTCACGTCGTGCTCCGAGAGGGACAGCGGCTGCAGCTTGGCGCTGTCTGTTAGCATTAGCACCGTTGACCTCAAATCGTGCAAAAAAGCCATTTAGCTCATCAGCTAAGCCCGGTTCAGCACTCACCCTGGCATTAGGCTTGAAGTTTGTGATGGTCCTTAGTCCTTGCCACATCCGTCTGGAGTCACCCTCCTGGAAGTGCGACTCCATTTTCTCTTTGTATCGCCTCTTTGCCTCTTTAATCACCTTCCTCAGGCTATAAGTGGCTGCCTTGTAACCGCTCATGTCGCCTGATGTAAGCCCCTCGTTGTAGGTGGCGGGCCGTGCTTTGAGAGTGGAGCGCACAGTACTATACACCCACGGCTTTTGGTTGGGAAAAGTTCGGATCTTTGTTATGGGGACTATGGGGTTTACTAGCATACCAGTGTAGGTCAACGCTACTTCCGCAAACTCGTCAACTGGAGCATATCCCAATCGACGTCACAGAGTGCGTTCGGTAGCATTGCCTCTGATTGGTGCGTCCAGCGCCTGACCTCTCTCATCACCGGAGCTTCCTGTTTCAGTTTGTATTCCGGTAGTAGGAAAAATGGCGGCGTGATCCGATTTCCCAAAAGCTGGTAGGGAGATAGCTTTCTATCCCCCCTTAAACATGCTGTAGCAATGATCCAGAATATTTTCTCCCCTGGTGGGGCAGGAAACATGCTGATGGAAGTTTGGCATTACCTGTTTAAGTTTTGCCATGTTGAAGTCCCCAGCCACGATGACAGCTCCGTCCGGGTGTTTGTTTTGGTGTTCGGTCAGCACGTCATGGAGGTCTGATAGCGCCTTAGCACTGTCCGGCTGTGGTGGGATGTAGACCGTAGAGAAGATGACTGAGGTGGACTCCCGGGGAACATAGAAGGGACGCCACATGATTGTGAGGTGTTCCAGCTGGGGTGAGCACGAATGTGAGAGGACTGAAATGTTCCTCAGGTTGCACCAGTTGTTGTTGGTCATGAGACAGACCCCGCCACCTCTGGATTTACCGGACTCAGCTGTTCTGTCCATGCAGAATATAGAGAAGGATTCTGATGGAGTTACTGTGTGGTCCGTCACATTACTGGCCATGTTTCGGTGAAGCAGAGGATGTTGCAGTCCCTTATGTCCCGTTGGTATCTTATCATCGCTCTGATATCATCCAGTTTGTTCTCGAAAGATTGGACATTTGCAAGCAGAATGCTGGGCAGGGCAGGACGGTGTGCTCTAGTCCACAGTCTGACCCGCACTCTGGATCGTTTCCCTCGACGTTTCCCTCTGCGTTTTCTCCGGGGTCTGTATCCATTGTTGTTGTCGGCGCTCCGGACGATCTCTTTCGGCCAGCACGAATCGTCGAGGAAAACTCCAGGAAACATGTAAGTAACCTGGTCTTTGCAGTTCAACAGTGTGCTAAAGTCGTATGTAATAACACTGTGTTCCTGGAGCAATAGTAACGACGGAAAACACTTAAAATACAAAAAACAAGCATAGTCTTAGCAGAGCTACCAAGGGGGCGTCCGAACGCAGCGCCGCCATCTTGCCAGAAGTATGTAGTGTAGCAAAAAAAAACATTGCACAAAACGCGACGCCATTGCACAAAACGCGACGCCATTGCACAAAACGCGACGCCATTGCACAAAACGCGACGCCATTATACAAAACGCATTATAGAAAACACAACAGCATTTCACAAAACACAACATTACACAAAACACAACAAGATTACGGAAAGGGAGCTCTTCTTGTTTGTGATTGGACCGAACCCAAGTCATGCCTCCCCCTGCTTATTTTGAGTGAATATTGTGAATGCCCTGATTAATAAATGTAAATAAGTAATGCTTTGTTTGTGATGACAGTTTTGTTTAGTTTTAACAAGCTTGAGTCGAGCATAGCGGGCCAGATCACACCACTGCAACTTTTCACTGCAACGTTCTCACACGGTTTCTGCGGTTGATCCAATCTAGCACCGCATTGAATAAACTCTGAATTGACTTGGGTTCGGTCCAATCACAAACAAGAAGAGCTGTCCCTCCCTTTCCGTAATCTGAAATGTCGTTGTGTTTTGACCTTCAGGGCCACCGTATTTTGGACTGTTGGTCGGACAAAACAAACAATTTAAAATTGCAATGTGTATTTTTCTTTATTTTCTGACATTTTGTAGGCTTAATAGATTAGTAGATTAATCAAGAAAATCTCAACAGATTAAATAATGAAAACTATTTTTATTTGTGGCCCTAGTATGTAATAGATACATACTTATGTTGTTTGTGCGTTGTCATTGCAGTATCTGGCCACCAGGGGCTACAACAAGACCCTGCTGATGGAGGAAGTGCTGCAGCGTTACCTAGGAGATGAGCTGGCTGAGAGGAAGAAAATCCACGAGGAGGAGATGAAGGAGCTGTCAAAGTCAGTTTCACACACATACAAACACAAGCACACTTAAAGTGGTTTATTTAAAATGCATATGAATACACAGTCACACGATAATATAGTTAAATATATATAATAAGGTACATTTATTTTAAACACTTACGATTGTTTTTAACAAAATACAAAAACAAAAATTATCATTGAAACAACAATAATGAAATCAATTAAGAAGTACAATGTTTGCTATATTTAATAGGACTTTCATTTGACAATTAATTTTGCCAACTTAGAGTTTGATTTGCTAGTTCCAGATTAAATTAAGTGGTCTGGGAAGTATTTTTGATTTCTAAAACACCCAGATTCACACAAACACCACAATCTCAACAGACTCTTCGCTGTGTCTCTTGTAGCTTGAACCAGGAAGTGCCCATATTTGTGTGCACTATGGCCTTCCCCACCATCCCCTGCCCACTGCATGTGTTTGAGCCACGCTACCGCCTCATGATCCGCCGCTCCATGGAGACGGGCACCAAGCAGTTTGGCATGTGCATAGCAGATGAGCTCAAAGGCTTTGCCGACTACGGCTGCATGCTGCAGGTGAGTGTGTGGTACAGGACGTCGCTCATTTCCTAATTTTCCTCTCTCTGACAGATTTCCTCATCTCACTCTGCTGTATGAAGTCAAATAACAGAGATCCTATCAGTGTAAATGTAAGGCAAACTGTCTTTCAGGTGCGAGATGTGAAGTTCTTTCCCGACGGCCGTTCAGTGGTCGACACCATCGGTGTGTCGCGGTTCAAGGTCCTCAGCCACGGCCAGAGAGACGGCTACCACACTGCCAAGATAGAATACCTGGAAGACAAGAAGGTGAGCTGAGAGGATGTTTGCGTGGGTGTGTTGTCTGTTAGAGCTTGTCATTTTAGACACATTCCATCATGCTGCTGTCAAGCAAATGTTACACAAAGTAGAACTCGGATTTTTGCCCCAAACCACTCTGTGACAGCTGAGCAGTGGGGAAAAAAGCAATCCTGAGTTCCTTTCTCTGCGCCACTGGCAAAGTCTTCCCAGAGGGGAAAACTGTCCTCTTTCTGTTTCTGTAATTGGAAATGATGCCACCTCTGCAATTTTGCCTCTGGTCAATGGTGTTTTAATAACAAAATGTAAAATCTCTCTATATCTCTGTCCAATCAGGCGGAGGGGGAGGAGCTGGTGGAGCTTCTGAAGCTGCACGACTCTGTGTACGAGCAGGCCAACAGCTGGTTCACCTCCCTGAAAGACAACATGAAGAGCCAGATCCTCAGCCACTTCGGACACCTTCCCAGCAAAGACCCCGACCCACAGGTCTGCAAACAACCGTGTAGCATAGTTTCACTACTTTAACCACAATCACCACAGATTTAAATATAAATACATGATGAAACAAGATGCCACTTTACTGTTAGCCTCCTGAAACTGCTTGAAAAAACATTGATTGCGCTTAGCTGCACCCTTTATCTGCTAAGATTATATTTAAGGAAGGAAAGGATAATAATTAAAGAAAATCCACAAAATTCAGATTAATATTAGTTCAGCTAAGGTTAAATTTAAGCTACAATAAAACTGATGCTTCCAGAGCAGACGTGGTTTTTAGAAAATCATTTTGCTGTGTTGCCAAGACTATCATAAAACGGGAAAGCATGAATATGAAAACCATGTGCTTAAAAACTTAGTTAGGAACATTCTGTGTCCAGCCAGTGTCCTCACATTAAAGCTGCGTTCTTTGGCAGTCAGAGGCCTGAGCAGCAATAGGTATTTTCCTAGAGCAGGAAGGGGAGGTAGGACGGTTTCCACTCTCCACTCAAATCTTCTCTCAGCTGCCTCAGGTTTTCTGTTTACTAATCTCTCACACAAAGACAAAACCAACTCTAGGTAGCAAATGCAGTGAACACTGCACAGTCTGACATACAGAGTCAATGGAAAGACACAAACAGGTGAACATTCGTTGTCCTGGTAACATATATTGAGTTGTCACATACAGGAATGTGATTAAGTGTTTTATTTTGAGTGGAAAATTGCAGTTATATTGAGTATAATGCCTCAACTTCAGTAATGAACAGAAAGATCTGCAGGAAAATACTGGAGTAGCTGCTAAGTTAGGAAATGACTCTGATCTGCCACACACCCACATAGACAGTCACTGTGTGTTATTGTAGCAAACGTCTGTGCAGTCAGTCGAGGAACTTGTCCACTTGTTGTTTGCGTCCAAAAACAGCCAAATTTGTGAGAGTAGTGAGAGAAAAATTTGCTTTGGAAAGTGTTGTGGAACAAGAGAAAAGTGATGTCTGCTCTCTAGTGTGTCATTTGATTCAGTGTATGTTGTAGTTTATAGTCTCTGATAGTGTTTGTGAGAGGTCAAGCTGATTTTAATTTTTATTGTTAGGCAATTCTGAGATAATAATGCTAACCACTGAGCCACCGTGCTGCCCTTAATATGAAGCAATATATACTTTGGGCCCCTTGTCACAGGTTACATGTGTAGATTTGTAAGCAGTTTAACTAAAGGGGGATTTTTCTTTCTTTTTTTGTTTGGGTTGCATCATTTTTAAATGCCTCAAGAGGTAAAACTATCCAGTATTTTACAAGAAAGAACCAAAAATTTGAATTTTGTACAGAGGATTATTTTTTTCCTACTCCAGTAATCATCTTGAGACCCCTTGTGTGTTGTTTGTTTTTTTTTTTTTTAAAGATGCTTTAAAAAGTTTTATAACACAGAGATCAACTGTATATACCTTTTCTCTCCTGCAGGCCAGTGCCAGTGGTCCGGCCTGGTGCTGGTGGCTGCTCGCTGTCCTTCCGTTGGAGGGTCGAGCCCAGCTCACCATCCTGTCCATGACCTCCCTCAAGGACCGCCTCATTGCCATCCGCAGGGTCCTCATCTTCGTCACGCGCAAGAAGCCGCGGTGATCGCCCAGCCACCCAAGGACACAGTCCGGAATCGCTCGGGCTTCTATGCAGTTCAGCAATCCAACCATTAATTTGTTCGGTCATTCATTTGTCAATTTGGTCACTCAGTGACTGATTCATTCACTCATTTATACATGTTTACTCATCCATTTACTCGCGCATGAACTCTCCCTGTGTCATGCGACATTTCTGAGCACACATGTCAGTTTTGTTGTGAGCGTCAGGTAGGTCGGGGTGCTGGCATGAGGGCATTCCTGGTTTCACTTCTGTCTCTGTCTGTCTGTTCATCC
>LKNJ01001080.1:101471-111973 GCA_002120245.1 Maccullochella peelii | reverse complement strand
CCCCCCCCCCCCCCCCTGCATCTACTCACCAGATGAACTAAGCTACAACACGTCTCTGAACAAGTGACCTCTCACCTCTTGTCCTCTGTTGAGGCAGAGGTAAACATCTGGGTAATTTGCCCGACTCATTTATGAAGGAACAAAAACCTGTTGTTGCGAAAGCAGCGTGAGGATCAGGGTCAAGAGGAATTAATTTTTCCTAGATACACTAAGCACTATTTCGCATAAGCTGAAACAGAAGTTGACCTGCCACAGAGCTGTGTGCCCCCACATCCCACAAGTGTGACCGTTTGTACAGGTTCAGTCAAAACAGAAACTCACCTACTGAAATATGAAGCAAAAACAAAAAGCACTTGGCATGATGGCAACACACAAAAGTGAATGTACTGGTCAGGAGGTAGTATGTGGACGTTTTTCCTCCTTTCTCCCTACTACATTTACTGAATCCGTTTGCACATGAGGTCAGATTCCTGTATGTGCGCGCGCTACAGCTGCTTCACTCTAAATCTTCCTGACTGAGCCAAAATTCATGTGCAAAATCCTGGAGCTTTCTATCTGCTGCCTCACCCGGCGGTGGGCGTGTACCTCAGACTGTCGGATAGAAAGTAACAGGGCACCATGAGAGTCTTTGCATTGAGATAGGATTGTGACTGTGCCCACTAAACACCGCAGACTTTACACTGTGAGAACAAGTGCAACTCTACAGCAGCAAGTAGGATTTAAACCTAAGTTGGACTGTCACACAAGTTCTATCTGCATTTAGGAAAATGCACATATGAATGCATCCTCTCAGATACAGTTGATCTGGAACCTAATGTCCTATTGTAGCATATCTGTGGGACTGCAGATACAGACTTAGTTATAGGGGTGATTGTGTACTTTTTTTTTGTTTTTGTTTCTCTCTCTGCTATGCCCTTATGTGTATGGTGAACTCTTAAGTTGGGTGATTTATATGTATATCAATGTAACTTGGAGGCCTTTGTAATGTTTAATTTAAGGAACGTTTCACCCTCTCCCTCTCTCGTTCTGTCTCTTTCTCTCTGAGTACATTTACATGCACACTGTAATGCAATTACAGGGCTTAAAGTCGCCTGGTGAAGTTTTCTTGTAAATAGTTTGTTTATAGTCAGTGTTTCTCAGTAAAACACATTGTGTGTAATTGCAAAGCAATTTTTTTAAATATATGTATATGTATGTGTGTATATATATATATGTATATTTTTGAATGTGCATTGTTTCTTCTTTCTTGATGCCGTGTCTCTTGGCGCTTAGCGTCACCAACTGTTCCGTCGGCAGGAATATGTCTCCATAGAGCTACTAGTGGTCAAAAACTCTACAGGATACTTTGAAGAAAACTGGTTAAACGTTGCAAAATAATTATCCAAATTTAAATGATGATTGGATTAAAGGTACCATGTCGATTTTTCTTTTACCACCAGTAGCGCTGTAGAGCAATGTTTTTACAAGTGGGGCCCTGTTTTGTTTGTATCCCGTTCAAGAGCAAGCAGGTGATCCAACACAAGTTCCTGCTGACTGTTTCGGGCTGTTCCGCTGATCAACAGTTGGTTGCAGTTACATGTTCAACACGCCAAGAAACGTAGCAATGTGCCAGCAAATTGCAGGGAATGAGAAGATTGCTAGCTGATGTCAACATTGCTAGAGATGGTTCAATTGAACTATCTCTGCAAGAAATCAAGTATTTACAAGCCACAGTGCTCCACAGCGTGAAGAGCACTCTAAGCCACATTATGCTTAACTTATTACAGGTCAGGTGACAGCTGTGGGTGTAATTTCATTCTTAGCGTGCATGTAAATGCACCGTTTCTCTGTAAAATTCTGTCCTTCCAAATGTTTGTGGCTCCACTGCAGTCACTTGCTCTCCGTATGGGGATGGGGTTCACAACGTGCTGCATTTCCCTGGTAAATTTGTAAAGGGAGATCTTATACCTATTTTTTATGGCAAATAAAGAAAAAACACATTCAGTCCTGCCTCTGCCTGTTGTTTTGTAGTTTCATATTATTTAAATGTATAATGGACATTTGAAAGTGAGGTAGATTAACATTCCCATACAGCAGCAACATCCTCATCTACCCATATCTGACTGTCGTGCTCACAGTTGTATGTTAAGTGGATGCTTCTGAACTGTCAAGCAGGTAAGTTCCAGATGATGGTAACAAGTAAACAGCAGGTTTCTTAAACCAACCTAATGATGGTTACTCATCAATATTTTG
This sequence comes from Maccullochella peelii, assembly GCA_002120245.1. Classification (NCBI taxonomy): domain Eukaryota; kingdom Metazoa; phylum Chordata; class Actinopteri; order Centrarchiformes; family Percichthyidae; genus Maccullochella; species Maccullochella peelii. The sequence continues at coordinate 109,741 of LKNJ01001080.1, read as the reverse complement.
TTAATTCTGAGCTGTTCATCCACAGCCTGGAAGGTGGAGGAAAAATCTTACCACTGAAGGTCAAACGAGAATGCGACTTGCTCAAGGGCAGTCTGTGAGTCTTGTAGACTGCCAGTACATGCTTGTGAGATAAATAAGACCAGCCCACTGAGTCTAGATCATCTCTGGTCTTAGAGGGAAGGAGGCCTGAGACGTCTGACCTGAGCTCTTCAGGCTTGACGTGGACTGTCAAGCTGCGACTATCCATTTCCACTCTGCTTCAAAAACTGAAACATGTCAGTGAGCAGCGAGGAAAACATTAAGTAGAGGGTTAATGAGGTGCTCACTTACACACTTTTAGATGAGGCTGCAGTCTTGGCTGGTCTCTGTATCAGCCACTGTAGTGCAGACAACAAGCATCTTCCTGTTTTTTCTCCTCTCAGGCTCTGCTGCTACTGAAGGTGTTTTATATAGTCTGCACAGTGTGACTGTTGCTGGGCAAAGTGAAGTTGGGTTGTTTCTTTTTTTAAATGTCTCCCTTGTTCCCTGCTTGGCTGTAGGACACAGTAGCGCCTGTGGGCCACAGGGGGGCAGGATTTGTTAGTGAAATAGCAGGTGAGATGATGTAGGGGGGCATTGAGTTCATGAAGGGTTCTTACTGAGAGGAGAGAGAAGACAGACAAAACAGAAAGGCAGGCATCCCAGAGAGAAAATTCTGGTTCAAATAAGATTCTTAGAACGGTCATATTAAATGTTCATGGAGACAAAATATCCTAAAACAACAACATTACCACATACAACATGTTCTGACACCACTTTGATGTTATATAAAGTACATTACGTAAACTGAGCAAGAACATTTACACCTTTGTAAACACAGTACAACACGGAAGGATCTTTCTTTAAAACAATCAACCTAGGAATGTTGCATTTAAACTATCTTCCAGAATATGCAGGACTTGTAGGGAACATTATGAATGAGGAATTTTTCCCTTTTGCAGGTATACACACGTACAGACCGACCCTAATTTTTAAATTTGAGTGTTGACTCTGCTGGCAGCAGGTAGAAATCCTGCCTGTATGTGAGGATAGTGCTGAGAATTACTGCTGAGATTTAAAAATTACCTGGACACAAAGTCTGGTGCTGAGTGGTGTGTAGGGTCACTGTAATAAACCTTAAAATAATGCATTGTTTTTAAGTTTGGTGAGCGGCATCTCTTGGAATTTATTCTTTGACTGTAAAATTCTTTTTAATTAAGAAGGTTTCTAAATAATTAAATGGACCAGGAAGTGGACCAGGAGCATCGAGCAGAGCAGAGGCACTCTCATGTTGTGGGCTCAAACCCATTGTAAACCCATCTGAAACACACCCCTTCCCTTGCTCTGAAGGCAAACTAAAGACATTAGGCTGCCACTTCCTGCTCAACTTGTGGATGAGATCATTGACACAAGAAACAGAGGACCGTCTGTCTGTCTGTCTGTCTGTCCGTCCGTCTGCACTTTGGTCCAGAGCACGATGTCTCAACAACTTCAGGCCAGATTACAGTGAAACATGTCTCCAGAAGACTAGTTTTTAGGCAGCAACAACATGGATTACACTTGTCAGGGGTGCATTTAGTCTCTTTCAGATATCTCTTACTTGTTTCCAATCACACCAGGAGCAAGTGACTTCAAACCAGTAAAAGAACAGATGTTAGGAGCTTCTGACTGGCAAATATTTCAGTGGGACTAGAATTTAAATCGTGGGCATTAATGGCGAAAGGAGAAAGGTTCTACAATAGTGTTATTCTTTAAGGTCACTGCCCTTGATACTGTCAGTTCCATCCACATGTCAGCACCTCTTCTTCTGCTCGTCCAGGGAAAGTTGACTGAGCACTGTGCAGTTTTGGAGCACCGCCCTGCTTTACATTCACTCAGCAACACACCTTCAGTCCTGGCAAGCTGTACTGTTGATGAAAACAATTTTATGTGTTGCTCAAGGGGCATCAGGGCAGAGGCTGTTGACATAGGACTGGTTCATCTTAATACTGGTTTCAATTCAATTAAGTGTGATGTAGAGACGGATCTGGTGATCCAGCTTCCCCAAATACCTTCACATAGCTCTTACTCACCTTCTTCTTTTAGCTGAAACACACACTCACAGCTTCCTCCAGTGGGTACAGAGTGAAGGATAAAAGAGGAAGCAGTCAAACACAAACAGTGTTTGACCCGTCCAAACACTGAACTCCAGACACACGCACACACACACACACACACACTTGAACACACATGATGGAGTCAGAAAAGAAAGAGGAAGCAGACAGAGGATTCATTTGATTCTTTTTCCAGAAGTAATATAATAATAAATGAGAAGATTAAAAGTGCTTATAGCCTTGTTTCTGAGGACTGCAGGGAGTAACACTGTAGGTTCATGCATGTAATCCATATAATCACTGTCAACACTTTGTTTTATTGGAACTATTTCTTTGGTTAAAGGTAGTTCCAGTGAAAAATTGTATTGGGATCACAGCAGAGATCTCAGAGACAAATATCTCAAAACCAAAGCACACGTATGGCTCGAGGTTAAGAGAGAAAACGTGTTTTTATTTTTTTATTTGGGTGATCTGACCCTTAAACCCTCAAACAGCCTCAAAGCGAGAACTAGCCAAAATGTTCTCACTTTCTAAACATGTTGTCACAAACACAGAAATACCAGAGCACACACAAATATAAATATATGGAAGACCATTGTCTCACAGCTGACTCTCTGATTTACTTTGATTTGGTGCTTGACAGCTGTTGTTGTTGTTGTTGTTGTTGAGTCATGGTGTTTATGTGCTGAATGTGTTTTGCTAATATTCTAGATTCAAATGCATTTACACACAAGCAAGCAGACACAAAGTCAAGCAAATGCGCATGCCTATACGCACACACACACACACACACGCACGCACGCACACCAGTCGGACAGGCTTGCTGTAGCCAGTAGTGAATAATAATACACTCAGTTTATTTCTAATCACCAAAGGAACTGTGAAACATACACTGTGCGTTGCATGTTTATCTGTGACCAGCAGGCAGCCACCTCGAGGTTTTGTTTGGTGAATGTTCCCGCACATCACTCCCTGACGCTTGACAGAGCTATTATCCACCTTGAAGGTGTGGATGCAAGGAAAGTAGGTGTGTTTGGAACAGAGATTAATCAGCATTGTCGCTAATTTCAGGTTCAGCCAGGTCACTCGCATTGTTGGAAATGTGTCCTTACTCCCCACCCACAGATTTCAGACAGCATCCTCCACACCACTATTTTTATCGTCCCGTCAATCATGAATCATATGATACTGGCTGACTGGATGTGGAAATGATTAACTTCTCCCCTTCGGATCAAATGATAGGCTAAAGTAGTTTTATGATGGTTCTAACCCCGTTATGAAACATTATACGATGGCCACTGAAAATACTTTGTTCTGTTTGTCTGACAGTACAATTGTGCACCTCATACAGACAAAGATTTGGTCAGCAGTTTTAAACCTCCAATAACAATAACAGAGGAACCAAGCTGTAAACTCAACACTAACATATTATCACATTAAAGTTAATATGGCAAACTTGTTAGCAAACGGAGTGTTGTTTTTGGCAGCCTGATGAATATAAGTCCAATATTCACGTTCCATCAAGCTCTGTTTTTGGTCTCCACCAACTCCATAGGGAAGGATCTGGCTCTTCAGTGGCTAAACGTTCCCCAGCTAGTTGCTAACGTTGTCTGTCAGGTGTTAGCAGGTAGCATACTGTGGGTTTTTACAGCTTATTCGCTAAAAACAGCTGCCAGCTGACAGAGTGGCGAGTTGTGGACCATAAAACTAAACCAATGAGCTGAACTCTTCAGTGTCAGTTACTGAATGAGCTACACAGAGCCACTAGTGTACTTTCCAGGTCTAGAATAAACTCAGTAATTTAGATGTCCATACAGCCTGAAATCCTTGAAATATCCCTGCTATAGATAACACATGAAAGCAGGGCACACCCAGTGGGCGATACTTTGATGTCTGTGGGTCGTCCCCCTCTGTCACCTTCAAAGGAAAGACTCACTCGAGAGTACAGACCAAAGCTCGAGTTTTAGGGCAGTGAACCAAATTATTTTTTTTGTCCCCAGCATGACATGATACAGCAGGTCTGGCCTGGAAGATTTAACACAAAGCACACGGATGTATTTCAGATTAGCTGCTTTAAACAAAGATATTTAAAGCAATTAATGTCATCTGATGTCGTCATATTATACTCTGTTCCATGCTTTTGCTGTTTTATTATGTTCTTTCCTATTTTATTATGTGCTGTTGTTGAATGTTTGCAAAAATGTGTGATGCATGTTTGCTTTTTCAATAGAATGTTACAATAAATGTGATTAGAAAGTTAAAGTTTTCCTGTCCGTTTGCAAAAAATGACAATAATAATATACTAAACCTAGGTCTGTTTGTTTTGATGCATCCTGAATGTAAAGTAATACTAATAATCAGCGTATGTGTGTCCTGCTCTAAGCCAATTTAATGACTCTGAAGTCCCGTGGTTTCTGTTCCATGTGTGCCAACAGATGTTCATTTTTTGGCATTTGTGGATAGCAGAATTAAAGTGAGTGAGGCAGTGGAATAAGCTCTAACATCTGGATAACCAACATCATTAACGGGCTATAGTAAAAACTGTGTTAGAAAGAGGCATACATTCCTGTGGAAAAGAAAATAGAAAGCATTGAAGTTGCAGCAGAGGACTGAGATTGAGAGCAAATTTAAGAGTAGACGGTGGGGATATAGGAGAAGAAATCTGCTTTGCACTTGCATTAAAAAAAGAAGTTAAAATGATAAAGAACTTTTGAGCAATCGACTGCAGGAACAAGTTTTTACAAACTGTGGAAGGCGAAGAAGCAAATGGGTTGTTGCAATTAGCTGAGACCTTGGATATTTACTTGTCATTTTGTGTCAGGTATGTTAGTTTTTTCTATTAAAATTGATTGTAGTATCTTTTTCAGGATGCCCTCTATGGAGCCCCTGACTTCTCTAGCGCCATCATCAGGTTTGTCCAATACCTGAAAAACTAAAGACATTCCCTTCAGCTTCAGCTATACTTTGTGTTTAGTGCTAATTATCAAATGTTAGTATGCTAACACACTAAACTAAGATGGTGAACATTACATAAAATCAGCATGTTAACGTTGTCATTGTGAGCATGCTAATGTTAGCATTTAAATCAAAGTGCAGGCTCACAGGGCTGATATAGCATGGCTGTAGACTCTTTGTCTTGTCAGGTAAAATCATTCAGTAACTTTGATTATTTTTGTACGACTCAGTGGCTCCGTAGCGATTGCCTTTCAGTTGTTCTCCGCATGGCTGTTTAGTGTACTCCTCTGTGTTGATCTTACGAAAAAGCATGTGACATTTATATTTTCACATGTGATATCTTACATTTCACATAAATGGTTTTTCCACATGTGGTAAATGTGAAATGTGTTTCACGTTTACTTTCCTTTGTAAGAGATTTGTCCGGAATCTTAATTTCCGACCGCGGATGTTGATGGTTCCAGTGGCCTTTACATTTTCAAGATATGTGTTTGTTTTCCTCCCTGGAGTGCGGCCTATCCACCTATTCATAGAAGCCACTGCAGCTTTGTTTTGCCACGTCTGCAATCTTAATAATAAATCTAAATAGCGCATTCAACTAATTCAGATCACTCAACCAGTCAGAACTTCGTCATAATGTCAGGAGACAGTTTTAAAAGAACATCAAAACTGCAAAGTATCCTCAAAAAGGCACAAGCCCTGGTGACCTTTACTTCAAACAGTATCTGCATTAGCCTCAAACATTATTCATCAGGGACTGACCTGATATTTGTACTGTTGGATGACATTAAGTTGAAACAAAAATTCAGAATACAACTGAGAGAAACTAGAGTACTTAAATCACATGATATGGTATCAGCATGTGGTTCTTAAGGTAAGTAAGTTAGGTTGGGCAGTTGACGGGGATGGGTGATGGCAGCAGGACATGATGCAGCCTGTCTGGATATCATACCCTCCAACAGAACAGCAGAGCAGTGACAGCAGTACTGAAATATTTATCACTGTTTCCATTTGGCATGCTCTAATTGCCCTGCATCTATCTGATGGGGAGACAGAGGAAGAGAGACAAACAAAGGCTGAGAGAAGAAGAGACATGGAGGACAAAATAGTTCATGTAATACACTGTCAGATACATATTTACATATTACGATTCACTGTGTGTTAAATATTTCATTCTAGGACTAGATTTGTAAATTCATTTTTCACATGCGGTGCAAATGCAAGCAGAAAATGTTGATTTATTTCCTAAACTGGGTCCAGCTTGTCACATTCAGTGTGTTTTTTCCCTAAGGCGGTTAAAGAGGTTAATAACAGTCGTAGGTATGGATGAACAGATCAGTGTTGGATTTCGTCCTCTGATAGCACCACCACAACGCTAGAGCCTTTCTTTAACTTGCTTAATGTTGTCTTGACCATCAACATCATCGGAAGGAGGAAACACAAGCTGCTCAAGCCGGCCAATCACAGTTCTTGTGGCGCCCACGTGGTCCTAGGCCAGACTTGTCTTTTATCTTGTCATTATAATATTTAATAACAATTAGAATACTTTTACAATATTTGATTATGTTCCGTCTCATGTCATCAACTTCATCTGTCTATAGACCGTTTCTCACAGCAGACGTGTTGGCATGTTATAGCAGGAAAAGCACAGGTGTTATTGGTAACATTAAAAACGACTGCATTCCATGTAGGTGAGCTACTTCCACGGTTCTGGCTCACTGGGGGACACTTAATGGAACCGAGCCATCGTTAACAAAAATGTGTATCACCTGTGCTGTTTTCCTGCTATGCCAAGTCAAAAATGTCTCTGCCTTTACAAAAACACTAGTCTCTGTTATGTCTTATCCTGGTGTTAATCATAACCAGGATATAACGTGAAACATAAACCTGGTTATTCATTTCCATGAAACGACGTGTCGCCAATATCACGTGACCCTTTCCCAGACGACCGGCACATGCATGCCCAGTGCACGTGAATGGTCATGTGAAATGCATTTCCAGGCGTGTAGTATGGACGTGGGATTATTTCTGAAACTGTGATAAAACACGTGTGTACGGAGATCGTTTTTGTTATAAAACGCCGTTATAAAACAAAAACGTAGTAGTGTGGATGTAGCTTTAATGGTATGCGTTCTACCAGGTGAGCTACTGGGACACCCCAAGTCTCTATCATTTCTGTATTGAGGTGCAGGTATTATCCGACCCCTATAGTTATGACCTGAATGCACAGCTATAAATCCATTTTACAGGGGAAGTGTTGTGGGTTATTAGGGGCTGAGCATTGGTCAATTTCCAGCTCCCTCTTCAGGTGTGAGGGGGCAATGAAGATGTGTTCAGACAGGGCCCCAAAAAGTCTTGGGCTGTCCCTGTCTGAGAGGGAGAGAGAGAGAGAGATAGAAGGGGCGGGGAATGAAGAGAGAGAGCAGGAGGGACAGACAGACTGCGAGGGAGAGAGGGCGGAGAATACAGGCAGAGAGACACACACACAAACAGGAGAGAGAGAGAGAGAGAGAGAGAGAGAGAGAGAGAGAGAGAGAGAGAGAGAGAGAGAGCGAGCTCCGGCAGTTGGTCGGTATGTAGCAGCGGCGGAGCTTCTGCCGGGGACTCACAAAGAGGGAAAAACGCGCCTTGGATAGAAAATATCACCAGCGGGATTAAAAATAAAACCACCCGAGGATGAGACACACACCGTCCGCCTGAAGGAGAATAAAAAACACGCCGTTATTCCGCTGATTTATCACCGTTTTTTACGAAAATGGCGAACGACTCCCCGGCCAAAAGTCTGGTGGATATAGACCTGGCATCCCTGAGGGTGAGTGTATGTCCCATACACATTTTTAGAGTGCATTTAATTTTTTCACACTTAGAAATAAATACACAACAATGTTGTAGGCAGTGCTGTTGTTGACACAGCCCTGCGGTGGCTTTTCTTTGTCTAATAGCCGCTGGCATGGGAGGCCAGCAAATCGGGCGCAGCCGGCTCCTACATCGAACGAACCCGCTTGTAAATACTACAGAGAATCAATTAATTCAGCCTTTTTATATTTGTTTGTTTTCTATTTTTTATTTTTTTAAATACAGGATCCTGCTGGGATTTTCGAGTTGGTGGAAGTGGTTGGAAATGGCACCTATGGACAAGTCTACAAGGTTGGTGTGAGCCTACATCTGTGTGTGTGTGTGTGTGTGTGTGTGTGTGTGTGTGAG